>PVKC010051120.1:0-10428 GCA_004027635.1 Crocidura indochinensis
GCTCAGGGGTTACTCCTGGCTCCATGCTCAGAAATTGCTCCTGGCAGGCACGGGGGACCATATGGGGCACCGGGGTTCGAACCGATGACCTTTTGCATGAAAGGCAAACGCCTTACCTCCATGCTATCTCCCAGGCCCCTCTTGTTTATTTTTCAAGTGGACTATTCCTAAAGCTATTTTTTCAAAAAGGTGCAGCTTTTCTGAAGTTCTTTAATTGTATAAAAATTTCTCTAAAATGTTGCTCAAATGAATGTTTCAATCCTAGAAGGTAAAAGTCCTAGGCAGAAAGAATCACTGCATCACAGATAAGATTATTCTGTTGCTCTTTCTTCAACGAATTTGGTACAGATTATTTTGGAGAACCCACAAGGAATAGAAGTAAGATAGATATTTAAACTTTGAATTATTTTATTCCAACAGTATGCTCTAAATATTTTCTTTGTTATCTTTAGTTAGATAAGAGATGTCTTCTAGTTGATCTCAAAAGGCTTCAGCTTTTATTCTAGTCATCTATAACTTTGGTCTACAAAAATAAGTTTTCCAAATGGATATGTTCTTCAGAAATTAAAGGGAAGCATCAACAAGCTAATTTAAGGTCCAATATAAGGAAAGGCTCCAATATAAGCAAAAAGGTCCAATATAAGGTCTAATATAAGCAAAAAGCAAGGTGAAGGTTCAATATAAGATCCAGTCTAAGAAAACATTTACACACAACAACTATAGACATTTGATTCTTTGGTTTTGAAATTTTGACATTTTTATATTTTATTTTTATTCTTTTTTACCTATAAATTGTGCTTTATGTTAAGAATTTCTTATCAAAATGTATTAAAAACAAACAAAAACAGCAAAATAAAAAAAACAATAATTTGAATATAAAAGGAAAAGCTTTTATGCTCTGCTTGGAGAATAGAGACAAAGTTTTACTTTTACAACTTTCCTTCAGGACATTGACTTGTTAGTGATTGACATCAGGAAGGGGCAGATTTTTGTTTATGGTTTGCTTTCTCCACTAGCAGTTAGTTGTGCCATATAAATAAGTTTTTTTTTCCTCTGATATTGGCTTAAGTATAGGAAAGAATTCTTCCAGCCTTGTTTTGCAGGGCCAGTCTCCTTTCTCTGATTTCACACAACTTTCCAAGAGGTAGATCAATTTCATTGATATTTGAAAGCTTATTTACAGAAATCCTGCTCAATGCCTCTGTGCTGTTATTAAAAAAAGAAAAGAAAAAGAAGAAAGAAAAAAAAGTAAAGGATGGTAGAAATAGTTTGACTCTCCTTACAGCTGAGGAAACAAAGGCCAAGGAGGTGAAAAAACTAACCCAGGGTCACAGTGAGGTCAGCTAGGCACAGAGAAAACAGGAACATTATGGCACCCAGTTCGTAAAGACAACAGATTTACAGGTAAACAAAGTTATTTAAATACAGCTCTTAATTCAAGGCAAAGGCAAGGACTTTGAGCTCTCTCAGATCCTAAACGAGTTAGGGGAGGATTTATGGCCAGGGACCACCACCTTATACTGGTGTGAGCAAATAAGAGCTGGAGGCAGCTTATTTGAAAAAGCTTATTGTGAAAAATCCAGGAGATAGGAGGGGTGTAGAGAGGAAAGAGTTTGAATCGGGCCACAGGGGCTATGCATGTGCACGTATGAAGGTGTCTGTGTGCAAATAGTCGCACACAAACTTCCTTTCCATGCAGTTTTTTACTAAAACAGAATATAAGATTCCCATCTGCTGAAACAGTTGGTTTTGGGGTAAATCTGACCATAGCAATTTTCAAGGAGGAATTTCTTAATTTTTGCTCAGAATGTGAGCAAAAAGGTGGCTGTTAGTGCAGATTCGGTGCCACAAGAGGTTCTGATGACTTTTTGATTAACTTTCTGAGACTAAAAAAAAAAAATAAAATAAAATAAACAAAACAAAACAATAATAATCACAGGCTAACGAAATCCTGGGACTCTTTTTCCTCCACACCAATCTTTCCTACTGATTTGCCCTTTACCTGTTTGGGATTGCTTAAATAAGATTCTATCTAAAGTTTGTGAGATGAACAAGGTTATTATTTTCATTTTTTTCTCTTCTTTGTCTCTTCTCTATCATAAAGCATATTTTCCTCTCAGCTTTCAATAACATATAGAACCTTTGATGAGGACAAATGTGGGTGTTTTCTTTGGAAAGTAATTACATTGGGCAAAACTCTTCTTAGGTCTCTTATCACCCCAAATAGGAAAAAAAATTATTATTACCTCAAACGATTGTGAAATGGTTTCCTTCTCTCAGTAGAAAACACATCTCACCCTACAATAGCTCAGCTTACTTCAATTCCTCAACTATAAAATTGGAATTAATGGTAATATTATCATTTTAGTCTTCAAATTATGAAATTTATAGAACAAGTTCACAGAAGCCTGGATAAAAAGAAGATACTCGGTACAATTCCCTAATTAGATCACCCCCAAATCTAACACATTTATAAAATGTACCCAAGAATTTGTAATATATAAAGAATAGAGATTTTTCCTTTTGGGTTGTTCAGTACTAGGTTCTAACAAACTTAAATTCCATTATCTTCACATAAAAAGTGTTTGACAGTTGGAATTTACAAGGACAAAAGTCACAACTCCAAAAGTTACATTTTAGAGAATTTGCAAGTTACTATTTACTATAGTGACTAGATATCTTCCGGTTGGCACATCCTTTTCCTGTTATAAGTGCTTTAAACACTTAAACTTCCCTTTAGAGGAGAATTTGCTTTCTTGGCTTTCTTCTCTGGGTTTCCAAAACAATACATCTTCATATTTATCAGTCTATTCACAGAATACAATCAATAATGACATATCAATGACACAATCATTTTGATGCCACCATTCTGTGACAATGTGCATGAATTTCATTACTTCCAAATGAATTTGTTAGATTATCCAACTCTCAAGCAGCTACATTCATGTAGAGTCAAATTCTATGATTTTTTAAATAATCTATAAGAGCCTTTAAAAAAAAATGCCAGCAAGATCTGTTTTAAGAGTTTATCAGTGCTATTATATTTATTGGCTTAATTTTTTTCTTTTAAATTGAAGCACTGTGAATTACAAAGATATTTGTGACTGAGTTTCAGGTGTCCAATATTTCAACACTAATCTCTTCACTATTGTTTACTACCTTCCACCACTATTGATTTTTAGTACATTATATTTCAATTTTTTTAACGTTTTAAAAGGAAAAAGCCCACATTTTAACCCATAGACACCAGTCTAAAAATAATCTTGTATTCAACTTAATTTTCATTTTTAAAAAACAGTGCAAAGAACCCCGAAAAAGCCTTTACAAAACAAAGTTTGTCACATATAAAAATATATTAAATGAAACAACAAGCTAAACAGATTAAAGAGATTTTCCTCAGGATAACTCGTAAAATAACATGCTAACAATACAATGTTCATAGTTGCAGTATTATAAACGATAATGCCATCAGGTTGATCACTGGATTTGAATGCTGAAAAATATTAAATTCTAGCTTGAGCCCCATAAAAATCCCGAGTTTGACTTTTTTTCTTATACATAATTTTTTTTTTTTTGGTTTTTTTTGGGTCACACCCGGCAGTGCTCAGGGGTTACTCCTGGCTCCATGCTCAGAAATTGCTCCTGGCAGGCACGGGGGACCATATGGGGCACCGGGATTCGAACCGATGACCTTTTGCATGAAAGGCAATTGCCTTACCTCCATGCTATC
Source organism: Crocidura indochinensis (assembly GCA_004027635.1). NCBI lineage: Eukaryota > Metazoa > Chordata > Mammalia > Eulipotyphla > Soricidae > Crocidura > Crocidura indochinensis. The sequence continues at coordinate 3,731 of PVKC010051120.1, forward strand.
TCCCGGGCCCTCTTATACATAATTTTTATTGATTATAATACATATATGTATATAAATGTTTCCTTTTAGCTGTCAAATCTGAAAATAATTCAGCTTGCTCATAGCATTGGCAGAGATAAGGAAAGGAAATATATGCATCCATTAGTGTGTAACAAAAACAAAAAATTATTTATAAAGTATTTATCTCTCTCTTTTTTTTTTTTTTTTTTTTGTGGTTTTTGGGTCACACCCGGCAGCGCTCAGGGGTTACTCCTGGCTCCATGCTCAGAAATTGCTCCTGGCAGGCACGGGGGATATGGGGCACCGGGATTCGAACCGATGACCTTTTGCATGAAAGGCAAACGCCTTACCTCCATGCTATCTCCCGGGCCCCTATCTCTCTATTTTTTATAAAGTTAAACATGTGAAGATATCTGGTTGTCTTTTTATTTTTTGTTTGTTGTCTTCATGGAACATGACTACCCTAGTTTTATTTTGTAATAAAATAATTTAGGGATATTTATTAATCAAGGAAAGAGAGCCTTTTACAAGAACATTAATAGGAAGGGGCTATCTTTGATTGAAACAATATTAAAAACTTTACTGGTGGTCAGATCTGAAGCAATATTACAATTTAATCTTTTCCTATTCCTTAATAAAATAAAATAAACCAGAAAAATAACAAAACACAGCTTTCACTTAAAATCTGTGTCTCCTTCCCATGGTGATTCAATTAAAAGTCTTGTTTTTTTAAAAAAATCTGTGTTTCCTCTTCAGATCTAAGTTAAAAAAATATTGTTCTCACATAGCAGCAGACATCTATTTTTGACTTTTTGTTAAAAGGACACTTTCTTAATTTATATTACCAAGTTTAATTAAAATAAAGTAAAAAAAAAAAAGTATCCAGATACTGATCTTGTGTACATAGAGATCTTGTGTACATGGTAGAACAATCCAACAAAAAGAATTTCTGATAAGAATTTCTTTTCATAAATAAATTGAACACCATTTCAAACTATGTGAACTTAATACTTCTGCAACTGCTTTAATTAAAATGAAATATTAGGGGTCGGGAGATAGCATGGAGATAAGGCGTTTGCCTTTCATGCAAAAGGTCATCGGTTCGAATCCCGGTGCCCCATATGGTCCCCCGTGCCTGCCAGGAGCAATTTCTGAGCATGGAGCCAGGGGTAACCCCTGAGCACTGCCAAAAACCAAAAAAACAAAAAAACAAAAAAACCAAAAACAAAACACACAAAATGAAATATTACTTAAAACTTTTATTTCAACCAGTGAAGTAAGATTTTTAAAGATAAGTACATAATATTTGTGATGAAAAACATTCAACTTATTTACATTCTAAAGTTGATAAGCATCATAATTCTTCCATCTGATAGTTACTTTTCTCCTCAATGTTAAAAACATATTGAGGTAGTCGGATGGTTAAAAAAAAAATCCTAAAATAATGCTTAGCTTGCTTGTTTCAACTTGCAAATTCTGATTTTGAAGACAAGTTCTATCTTGTTTTACTCCTTAACAGATTTTCACAAAGGACTTCTCAGCAAGAATATATGTATCTATTCCCACAGTGACTCATTCAATACTCCACAAAACTATCTTTAACTGGAAGATCTGTTGTTGTTAAATGTTACTTTTAATACTATCCCCTGTTTCACGGTACAAAAACTAATAACTCCTTTGTTGTTTATAAATTTTTTTAAAAATATGGAACACTTCACGACTTAGCATGTCATCCTTGTGCAGGGGCTGTGCTAATCTTCTCTGTATTGTTCCCAATTTTAGTATATGTGCTGCTGAAGCGAGCACATGTTGTTTATAAATATCTAAAAAATTCAGTTAAATTTGTTTCTAAATCACAATGTTGGCTTTGCACTAAATAAAAAATTGAATATATTTCTGTAGTTGCTCAAGATAAATACTTGTTAAAAAAAAGATAAATACTTGTTGTACTATACCAAAATTTTAGATTTTCGAGGTTTGATTTTATTTGGTTAGCGCCTTATTATAGATGATCATAGACTTAAATAAAACACAAAAATATCATTTGACTATTGGTATAATAAAAGAGCAGGGTCAGAGAGTTAGTGAGGCATTTGCCTTGCAGGTGATCAATTTGAGTAAAATCCCAGGAACTTCATATGGTGACCTGAGCATCACCAGAAATGATCCCTAAACACAGAGCCAGGAGTAAGCCCTGACTGAGTACAGCTGAATGTGGCCCCCAAACCACAGAGAAAATAAGAGCAAGAAGTGAATATAGAGAGAGATGTGTTAACTAGAACCAAGAAGTCAACTTTTAACCATTATTCAACACATGAAACAAAATATAATGATATTTTTCTGTATTTAATTACATCATAATAAAATGCTAACATAATAGAAAACATTTGTTTCTAATGTAACAAGGTGATCTCTCTCTCTCTTTTTTTTTTTTTTTTACTTTTTAACTTTATCTTTTTTGTAGGTTAGATTTTAGTAGCTCAGCTAGAATTAGAAAAAGGATTTTTAAGAGTTTTGTTAACTTAATGGGAAACACTTAAAAGTAATTCATGTCCTACTGGGTTGTATCAAAGTGTATTGCATTAGTAGAAAAGAGTCTTTCTCCTAATATTTTACAAAGTGAAATTCCTTTAACATTATTCTCTATGTCTTGGGTAGTGCTAGGAAAAACATATTTAGAATCCATATAAGACATGAAAAGTTTACCTACATAGAAACAATTTTAAAAATTTGAAAATTTCGTTCGTGATTGGCACAAATAAATAAGGGAAAATTATTTAAACAGGCTAATGATTAACATTACATCTAGCCTCATTTAAAACAAAAATGTCTCTGTGAAGGCAATGGTAATTTAAAAATAACTGGTAAGTTTAAGTAAGTCCCTTGAGAAGGGGCAAAATATACAACCAACCTTTATAGTTTAAACATTCTATTACAGAAAAGAAGATGCTAGACAGGAACTTTAAGACAAATCTTTGCAATGTCAGGCTGAAGAATGATTTCACATCAGGTTTTGGATTTTTGTCTGTTACAACTCAAATTCTTGTGAACTTTAGCTGAAATGATCATTTAAAAAAATCTTCACCTTATCTGTTGCCTGCTTTACTTTTCAAAGCTGGGATCCTCTAGCAGGAGAAAATCTCAGGACCAAAATGTAAACTGAACTCAAGAAGGAATGAATTTTAATGAGCCACGGTGGAAATGGTAATGATCTACCATTATCCTTGCAAGCAAAGGATTGATAAATATACTGTTTTATTATGTCTACAAGTTCTTGTCTTTGTTGTTTTAAATTTTTTCTTATTTCTTTTCATTTCTAGGTAGCAGGAATTAAAATTTCAGGTTTCAGTTTATCCCCCAAAATACCCCAAAGGAGCTATTGGTTTTAATGGGAAACATGTTATGAAATTAGTTGTTTTAATCAGAAGACTCTACATTCTAAATTTTATTTTGACAGGAGATCTTGGAAAGTAAATGGTTAGGAAATAGTAAATATGGAAATAGTAAAAATCTGTGAGAAAATACAAAATGCTAGCTATCACTTCAGTATGTGCTTTGTTATTTATTTTAATGAGAGTAGGTTCTTATTGTTCTTTCCAGTGGGATTTCATGCTTGGATTACTGTTCCACTTTACTCCTTTAGTTAATACCATTTTTCTCTCACACCTTCCTTCAACCCTGAGAAAAGAAAACGGCAGGATAAATGAGTTGCAACCAAGAAATAATCTTGAATCTCCAAGTCTTCTTTCTTAGCCTTTGCAGACCCTTCCCCCCACAAGTGCCTATCTTCTTTGTTTTCTGTGCCGGTCTGCAAATACTTATGGGACATACCAATTATCAAAGAGTCCTTTCACTAAAGGTTTCACCCACCCTAATTTTAAAATAATAGTAACAATAATAAATATTCTAGTCTCACTCGAGCAGTAATATGAAGGAGATAATGATAAAATAAATCTTTTCTCTCCAGTACTTGAAGAATTAACTCTAAAGTTTAATAGAAAGATGAACATTTTAACTCTTTAGTAATTGAAATGAAATAATTTGTCCTAACCAGAATTAAAAAAAATAAAGTAAAAGATAATATAAATCTTTATTTTTTTAAAAATTTTTCCTGCCCTTTTTTTCCCCTGCTTTTTTATTTCTTCTATAAATCTTTAGTTTGAGAAAATAGTTGAAAATACCCACGATTTGAGCGTTTTGGCTCATTTTGAAACTCTATTTTTACAATTTTCTCTTGTTTAAGGATTCTTAATTATTTTTAAAATTATTTTGAAAAGATAAAAGCTACAGAATGTTGAACTCCAATCTAGAATAATTTTACATTTTCACACTTAAAATTTCTTAAGTGTGAAAGGGTTATCAAAATTAAGTAATCTTAAACATTTACTTTAAATTTATCTCATCATTCAACTCAGATCATCTAAAAGTTACTTTGATGTTTCAGAAATCTGCTTGAAACCTGAAATATATGTGAATGAGATGTAGCTGATTACCTAAATTCATACAAAACACAAAATTTCCTTCTAAATCGTTATTTTCTAAAATTCTGTTTTTAACATCTGCTCGTGTAACTTCATATTTTGGTGCAGGGAAATTCTTACCTTTGATTGGTTGACTTTTAGAGGCTAAAACCAAATAATGCAGATCTAAACAAAATCATTCCCCAAGAAACTTGAGTAGCTAATGCAAAGTCGATAGTAGATAAGTTAATATATATATATATGAAAAAAAATGAACTCACGGATCTAAGCCAATTCCCTCAAGTTTTAAGTACTTACTGGGGCATTGTTGTTTATATGAGATTTTAACCAAAGTAGGCATTTAATCGACTTGGGGGAAAAAAAAAAGATGAAATAACTTGTGAGCAAATGAAGTCGTGCTTCTAACCGGTACATTTCCTTTCTGTATCTTTTAAAGATCATTAAACGAATTGGAAATTATTACTATTGTGAAACCAGATACACCCAACATAGACTTCCCCCTTTGATGCCAGAGTTCTGGTCTTTTATTTTGGTGAAGTTATTTTATTGAAGCATCAACGCGCCAAAGACACCGTCGCTTCCTACATACACACCGTGGCAGCGCTTGGCTTTTCGGTTCACCAAACCCAAGGATCAATTTCGTTTATTTTGGTGCCTGGGCGAGTCAATTTCATGTTTATGTGTTTGGTCATCGAGTCCACCCAAAAGTTAAACGAGAGTATTTCGGCTACGGAAACGGCTAACATTCTTCCAGGCCGGTCTTTGGGGCCGCTGCAACGAAAACGTGGTCGCGGCATCGCGGGGTTCGATCCGGAGTCTTGGGTTCGCTTTTGGGGGAGAGAGAGAGGGTCGGGTCGTTGCATTGGGATTCAACTAGGGGACCGCCGACGGGTGGCCAAGGGGAGGCGGCGACGGCGGGGCACGAGGGACGGTCCGTTCGTTCTCGCCGGGCGCCCGGGACGTCCGTCCAGGCGTCCCCGCTCGGACAACGCGATCGCCGAGACGCCGAAAGGCGGCGGGGAACGAACGGCGCGCCCCCGGCCGACCTTAGCTCGCCCCTTCCCCACCAGCCAGAAAGGGCCCGAGGGTGCTTTCGCGCCACAAATATGCAAATACCGGGAGGCTCGGCGGCCAATGAGCGGAGAGCGGAGACCCGCTCGGGCCGAGGCCGCGGAAGCCGATTGGCTCCCGGCCCCCCAATCGGCGCGCGCGGCCCCGCCCCTTCTTCCCTCCGGGGCGGTGCCTCCTGCGACGCGGCTCGAGCGGCTCCATTCGGTTGGTCGGGCCGAGTCGGCCCGGAGCCCCGCCCGCCGCGTTTGCGCGCCGTCGCGCTCCCGAGCCCGGCCCCGCCCGGGCCCCTGGCGCTGGGTCCCCTGGCCCTCAGGTGGGGCGCTGCTGCGGGGCCTCCCCCGGACCCTGCCCGGAGGCGCCGGTCCCACGGCGGGGTGCAGAGGAGCTGCTCAAAGCGGGGTCGAGGGCCTCGAGCGGAGGCGGCTGAAGATGGGCTCCGCGATCTGCCCGAGTTTCCAGCCGTCTCCCTGCAGAACCTTGGGGCGGGGGGAGAGGAAACAACTCCCTCTCTCTCCGCCTCCCGGGGCTCCATTTTTAAAAGAACGTTCAAGAACACAGAAGGCGACCGACCGACTGATGTTGGATTGCAGAGCCGGGCTACCACTTTCTTACCGTGTCCCTGGTGGAAACAGATCAGAGTCCAGGAAAGCTGCACGTAGGAAGCGTGGAAGAAGAAATGATACATTAAGGACACCCCCCAAAAGCCCCCCAGGAGGCCCCAGCGTTTGGGCGAGCACTGCTAGGAAAGGAAGCAACAAAATAGCCCCTAGTCCCAGTCCCGCTCGACCTTCCCAGCCTGCGATATTGGGGATCTAGCAAGTTCCGCTGTAATACTACACTGATCCTTATGAAACATATTTTAAAAATTGCCCTCCGGTTAGCAGATAAGGAGAAGGCGCAGGCTCCAGTTGGAAAAGCTGCGATCAGAACAGACGGTTGGGAGGGCGTCCTTTCTTCGTGGAGTTCCAGTTTCATCAGGGGGACATTGGTGTCGCCTGAGAAGCCAATTTCTGTCTGAGACCCCTGGAGAGATTTGAAGGTTAGAAAGACCTACTCACTCTGGGAAGGATTTTGAGAGGTATACTCTTCTTGCTCTTGAAATGTCAGTATACAACAACTACCCATTCTCTTTTTTTTTATTCAGTT
>PVKC010051121.1:0-10467 GCA_004027635.1 Crocidura indochinensis
TCCCTCCCTTCCTTCCCTCCTCCCTCCCTTCCTTCTTTTTCTTCCTTCCTTCCTCTTCTTCCTTCCTCTTCTTCCTTCCTGCCCTTCCTTCCTTCCTTTATCCCTTCATCCCTTCCTTTCTTCCTCCCTTCCTTCTCTTCCTTCCTTCCTTTCTTTTTCTTCTTTTTCTTTCCACTTGATTTTTTTCTTTCCTTTTTTCATATTTAAGGGGCCACACCTGGATGAGCTCCTGGTACTGCACTGGCGAGCTCAGGAAACCAAACTGGATGTTGAAGATTAAATCTTACCCACCTTAAGCAAGTGCCTTACTTGCTGCATTATTATTCTAGCCCCAGGGTCACCCATGTTTCTACAATAACACTGTAAGCAAGACTTGTTGTATCTCAGATTTTGTAAGAATGACCATTAAACTTCAATGGGTGCTCACTGTGCTGCTCTCATTGAGAGATGACTCATATTTCTGAAGTTGTTATTTATGGGAGCCTTTGTCATATGATCAGGATATACAACTAGTAAGTAACACTCAAGATCAGTATCTACATTAGAAAAAGAAAGTGAATCATGCCAAGAGACCCTTACCTTTGGGACCCAGCCAAGCACAATGCTTCCATTCTGTATCCTGTTTCCCACACCATAGCTTGACCCAGGCCCATACATTCTGGGCATTTACTGTGGACATAGTGCCAAGAAACATTTTCTTTCTCAAGAAATGGATCTCATGGGGTTGCTGGGGTGATCCGATGGGGAGTGAGAATGCTAACATGAGTTTACGTGGAAGAGAGTGGGAAATAGTGTCATTGAAATCTGCTGTGTGATTTGTTTCATCCCTGCACCTGATATTAAGTTAGGTTAAAAGTTGTTATGGTACGGCCAGAGTTATAGTATAGTAGTTAGGGTGCTTGCCTTCCACAAGGTTGACCCAGGTTTGATCCCCAGCATCCCATATGGTCCACTGAGCACTGCCAAGCATGATTCCTGAGTTCAACACCAGGAGTAAACCCTGAGCATCTCTGAAAAAAAGTTGTTATGAGAAGCTGAATTTTATTCAAATTGCTCAAACACACAAAAGTTCAATATCTGACTCCATACCACTAAAGATAATCTTCAAGAATTCCTGGGGTGGTTCTGGTGTTACCCAGCATCAATGGACTCAATCTGAAATGCATTACCATGCCAAGCACTGAACTGAGAGGCCTGTACCACTGGCCTAAGATTCCTGGGAGTGGCTGCTGGGTCCCAATCATTGCAAAAAATTATTTTAGGGTTTTGTCCTGCCTAGTCACCCTATGCCTGTCCAATGTACTGGCTAGCTGACACTTCTACCAAAGCTTGTCCCATTATCTGGGAGTTTAATAATAGAATACTGGTTTCTTTGAGGCCTTTACTTCAGGTTTCCCACAATTACTATCACAAAGTGTGTGATTACCATTCCTATAAGTGCTATTATGTAGCTGAGGTAGAGAGGAAGACACAAAACCTCAATCCAGGTCTTTACACTCTGACAGTTATACAGTCTCATCCAATGATGCAGTGTTCCCAATCTTCTCACCAAATCTCACCAGTAAGCCATGCATAACCAGGCTCTGATCCATCGAGTTCAAAGGTCCCCAAACTAATTTGGTTGACTGCCCCTATCTTTCCAAAAGCAAATCACTCAGTGCTCCCTGTAAATCTATTGTTTTAAGTTAACAAAGGAAAGTGTTTCCAATAGTACTCAAGGTACTACTGCTCTCCTTGGAAAAGACCAATCTGAGTAGTGGGGCGGGGGTAACTTCCTGACTCCCCAATGAGATCTTAAACTTATACAAAGATCTTTACCCAGTGTGAATTACTCCACAGGCTATAATCCAATGGGGAAGGTGGAAGCAGGTCGGAGCAGGGCTGTTGCAGGAAATTATCCAAACCAGGCTGGAGAGAGATGAAATACAGGTCTTGGGATATTTCTACCATGTGCAGCAAGAGGAAGAGACCAGCAGGGACAACAGTACTTATTGGGAAGATAGGACCACCCCCATGAGCAGGGGGTTAAGTGGGAGGGTGGGTAACTGAGGTAAAGAATATATCTAGAACTTCTTTCTGCCTGCGTGGGTTTTTGACATGTAAAGAGGAAGCCATCATAGTTAAGGTTTAAGGCCAGCATGTCCCTTATCGTTGCAGGGGTCCTCAAACTTTTTAAACAAGGGGCCAGTTCACTGTCCTCAGATCGTTGGAGGCCGGACTATAGTAAAAACAAAAACTACGAACAAATTCCTATCCACACTGCATATATCTTATTTTTAAGTGAAGAAACAAAATGGCAACAAATACAGTATGTGGCCCGCGGGCCATAGTTTGAGGACCACTGGAACTTTAGGGTGAAGGTTGGTTAACCCAACAACCTAGGTCATTGGGTCTATCGACTGCTGGTGGAAGTGAAAACTGGCTCCACCTCTTTGGAAGACGATTAGAGTTATCTGTCAAAACTAATTCTCTGCCTTAGACCCAGCAATTCCATGGCTGGTTATGTACCATCGAGTGTTCATAGCAGCAACATTATTCATAATGTATTCAAAGTACAAACAACCCAGCCACCCATCAATATCAGGAGGGAGAAGTAAATTGGAGAATATTATATAATAATCGAAAAGTAGAGGAATCTCTAGAGGAATCTTATTGAGCAAAGAAATCGGACATAGAAGAGCATATAAAATTTTATTATTTATTCTATTTATAAGAAGCTCACAACCAGCCCAGATGAATAAATCTATGGTTATACAAGTCATATCAGTGCCCACCTGTGGGGATTCATCACTGGATATGGGTGAAAGGATGTTTACAGTGTGTTAGGCAACACTGTCGATCTTAATTCTTATATTAGAGAAAGACATTCATCAGTTTTGTCTCTTTTTACTTGGGGGTAATATTTAAATTTTCTCCTCAGTACTTCAGGGCTATCACCTATAAATAGCAGTATTTAATCTGAATTGTTGGGACAGAAAGGGACTTTATTTACAAACGTAAAGTACTTAATGATGCTCAGGAGGCACTTGGCCTTCAATATCTTGGATTCAGGATAATGCACTCAGGACAATTTAGCAGAAAACATCCAACCACACCAATTAAATATTTTAGTTGGAGCACCCTGACCCCTTCTACTACAGCTCAACACTGCTAACTCTAACCTCTGACGACACTCTCAGTCGTGGGTATTAGAAACTCTGCTTCAACTGTTCCAAACAAGATCCCTTTGCCAGAATCTAATAGACATTCTGAGTCTGACACTTTATATTGCTCACATTTTCTTTCAAATCTTACTGAATGTGACTGATTGGTGGAAATGAAGATCACGTACCTCACACCTCACTGTAAAGCATTCTGGGAATTGTAGTTCTTAACTTTTAGGTCCTCTAATAGGGGAGATCAAGATAAGGTGTTGAAATGGGTGTGAAATGAACAAATCATACAGTCCCTTTCTCTTTTTTTCCTCCGTGGGAAACTGGGCAGCCAGTTCTAGGGAAGTGGTACAGTTAAGTTCTTAAACCTGGTGGGGAGACCAGATGTCCTTTTTCTATGGCTCCTGACACATAACTGTCTCTCATGTCCTAAAGCAGCCCTTAGTTGGCTCCAGATGAATTTCGTCACATGGCTGGTTATGGATGACCAAAAGTAACTGATTCGGAAAATACAATACAATCACAGACCAAATTTCACCCACAAGAGAGACATAGAAGGAAAATTCCCCTGAGGTTAAAAAATTTTCTGTATGCACTCTTTTCTTATTTTTTAAAAAAAATTCAGGACATTCTAGACTTAGTAACCATATTTAAAAATCCTAGCTAATTTTTGCCAATAGAATAAGATTATTCCATTTCTTTTCATTAATCTGTTTTTTAAGGAGTTGATGTATTTGTGTGAGTATCTTGAAAAACTTTGTGATTGAAGCCGAGTTGAGGTGGAGAATATCCTACCTCCCTTGGAGAGAGGAGGAGTGGAATTGATTCGTGTGGGAAGGGCAGATGGTTTAAGTGAGAGTGGAGTGTGGACAGAGCCAATCAGATGGCTCAGAACAGAAGTTATAAGAAATATTAGGAAACTTAAGTCTTTGGGGGAGAATGACTGCCCCATTGGCTACAGGATTCTGACTCCAAAATAAGGAAGTAACTTTAGCATATGTATTATTTAATCATTCCCTTTGTTATCATGATGTTGGTTTGGGGAACTAGTGGCATGAAAGCCTTGTAAAAAATATTGCTGGTATTAAAATCCCTCTCAAGTTGACCTGTTTCTAAGATCATTCCAAGTATTATTTACTCCTGCCAGTGGTTTTTCAAAAGATATTAGCCTCCCACATTTTATTCAGAACTTTCTAACCTTCTTCCCCACAGTAAGGCCACTAAGAGAATGAAGAGATATACAGAAATAGATGTTTCGAGAAAACAGATTCTGTCCCAGTATGATATAAAAATGGTTGGATTGTGAGTAATAAGAGGTTAGCAAACTAAATGTGGATTAAATAATGAAAGTATCAAACAAAGAGTCTAGTTATAGGGTTGATTAATTCATCTCTTTACATAGGACATAAAGAACTGAAGATCTTTTTATCTTTATTCCACCATCAGAATATTGCCTGTTTAACATTAAGCATCTCTTCATTATCACAAAATGGCTGCTACAGCACCAGGTATTGTACTGTTACCCAATAATGTCCAAAGCAGGGAGAAAAGAAGAGTAGGGCATTGCACATCCTTTTCAATTAGGGAGGGGCATCTTGCCCTAGAATTTCGAAGAAACCTCCTCTTCCCAGGGTTAGATGGTCATATCCAGTAACAAGGGAGTTTGGAAAAAGCATAATTGGTAGTTTCAGTGTTTTCAAGTAGGCAGGGTCTTGTTTTTCCCTCTTTGACAGGAAAAGAAAACGTTGTAGAAAAAGGGCTGTTTGAGAAGCAACCCAGAGCATCTGCCATACCTACTTCTTTGAGTTGCAATCAACAGTTTTCAACTATTTTGGGGGATTGTGTTTCCCTGTCTTCCTAAATAAAGATCCTAAGCTCCTCCCTTTTATATAGGCTCAGCAGAGAAAAGAAAGTACCCAGATGTTAGTGAATTTGTGCACTACTGTTACCTGGCTGTGAGTAATTTGAGAAATCACGTCCCAACTCTCCTTTTCTGTGGAATGAAGACCTTGGCAGCTTGAAGCATTAGCATCATGATATCCATTTCAGTATTGAGGTCTTACATTGGGGTGTCTGTCTTTTGAGATTTTTTTTGGTATGGGGGGTTCATTTTATGCTATCCAAATGTCAACTATTATTTCTTTTATTTATAGTATGCCTGCCATCACCTCTTTCTACCTTTTTTTTCTAATTCTATTTTGGGCCGAGAAATCAGATAACCAAGTTTGCTAGAAATCTGGGCTGAATATGAGTCAGTCAGCTCTGGATGAGGAACCAGGAAGCTTTCAGAATTAGCACAGTGTCTAGAGTGACTCCGAAGATCAGACATTTTTTTTCTCCCATGAAGAAAAAGATGAATTCTCTTTCTTTTCCTTTCTTTCAGCCTTTTTTGTTTTTGTTTTGGGGCTACTCTAGGCACTGTTCTGGGGTCCCTGTGGTGCTTAGCACCAGGTCATGCAGATCTCAAACTTAGACCTCTTGCAAGTCATGCCTGTACTCAGTCCACTAATTTCTCTTTCTGGCCCCTTTCTGATTGCAAACCTTTTTATTTTGGAAAAAAGGAAGCACATTTTCAGAAAAGTTGCAAAGATCATATCAGGAATTCTTGTATAGGAAAAAAGTCATGACATAATGCTTAACATTGGACCCCATGTTTTCATCTGGATCTATGTATTTTCATCTGCACATGAAGAGTTATATGCATATTCCTACTGTTGCTATTATTATTATTAATTATTATTATTGTTGTTATTATCATTGTTGCAGAGTGAGGAGTTTGACAGCAAATTGAAGATATCCTGATTTTAATCCTAATTATTTTGGTTTTAACCTCTTAGGAACATTCTCTTATGAATCTCATTGTGGTACAATGGTCAAGTTCAGAACATTTGGCATTGATCCAACAGAAAGATTCAGAAACTTGAGATTGACCTGAATATTATCTATTAAACCACTATCACCAATTGCTCCAGTAGTGTGTTTTATTGTGTTAGCTTTGGGACCCAAGAGCCAAACCACAATCTCCTGTTGAATTTGATCAGATACCCTTTAAAATCTCTAATGAGTTGGGGGTCTGTGTGCTGGGAACATGGAGAATAATGATCGCCTCTCTGGGATGATAGCTCTAAACAGACCTGAAACTTTTTAAACAACTTTTTACACTTATTTATCCCACTTGATCCTTACAACAAACCTGCAAGGTAAGCAGGGCACAGGTTAACATTTCCATTTTATAGATGAAGAAACAGAGCTGCCAGGGGTCCCAAGGTGGGTTCAAGCCAGATCTGTGGTATAGCCTTGGCTTTTCACTAAGTCCACCAGCCTTTCCTCCACTCCTCAGCAGATTAAAGGGCAGATGAGAAAGTTTAGTCAGACCTTCCCTCTCTGGGATTGGTCCTGTTGTAGATAACAATAACTACCTTCTAGTTGCCATTTCCCTTGGTGCCAGACACTAGCAGACAGGCCGGAGAGATAGTAGGTACTTTCCTGTATGTGGCCAACTTCATTTGGATCACTAGCACCACATGTGGTACTGTGAACACTACCTGGAATACACTAACACTCCTGAGCACAAAGTTAGGAGTAAGCCCTGACTGGATGTATTCTCCAAAGCCCTCCAAATCAAAAATCAAAAAAAGACAAAGCAACTTGGAGAAAGCACCTTTCTTCCTCTAGTCCTGGAGAAATTGACTGAAGAATATGTGAGTACCACAGCAGAGCAAGTACTGGCTTAATGCAATTTTTCTCCATCTTTTGTGGAAGAAGCTGGCCAGCAGCTCCAGAGGACTTCATTCCATGCAAGTTCAGAGTGCCTATTGGCCCCACATTGACCTTCTGGAATTTATTTGTCTCTCTAGTTGCCAAAACGTCTACACTTTCTTCTTTAAAAATTAAAACCTAGGGGGCCAGAGAGATAGCACAGCGGTAGGGCGTTTGCCTTGCAAGCAGCTAATCCAGGATGGAAGGTGGTTCAAATCCCGGCATCATATATGATCCCTGTGCCTGCCAGGCACAGATTTCTGAGCACAGAGCACGATTAACCCCTGAGCTCCACTGCGTGTGACCCAAAAACAAAAACAAAAGAATTAAAACCTATTTTTTGGCTTTTGGGCCACAACAGGTGATGGTCAGAGTTTATTTCTGGCACTATACTCAAAAATTACTCCTAGCAGACTCAGAGGGACCATATAAGATGCCAAGGAATGAACCCCGGTTGGCAAATGCCACACCCACTGTATTTATAGCTCTAGCCTCACCTCTATTTTTGCTTGTTCAAGGTCTTTGGTTGAGCCTGCACATACAGTGAGAGAGACCTAGTTTACACTCTACCCTAGCAGCATCTCTGAGAGCATGTCTCAGTCAGTGCTTTGGGAGATAAATACTACAACTCCTTCATTCTTCACATGCACAACCCTGAGACATCAATGCAGAGAGTAATCCTTGAACTGGTGCCAGTCTGGGAACTGTTTACTGCTGGTTTGCTCTAAGTTGAGAAATTGAGAGTTAGCCCTCCAAAGTGTCTCTCATCATTTCATAGAGTAACAATGATGCTCTTGCACCTAATAAACAAATGAGAATTTGAATTTTGCCGGATTTCATATTTTGATTTTTCTAGCAACTCATATTCTATTTAAAAGTATTGGAGATAAATATTGGTCTATTATGGCTTGGAGAGGAAAACAAACAAACAAACAAACAAAAAGTCCTAATCCTTTATGAGAAAGGGTTTAAGGAGAACTGTTTCTCACTGTTCCCAAAACTGGAGCAGTGGGATTAAGCCTGGGGCACTCTTACTTCTCAGTTATGCATGCTCCAGCACTTCCTCTTTTCTCTTAGCCTCCCCACTTCTAGGGGTTGTAGATACTCCCCTCAATAAACGATTTACACGCCAATTCTCCTCTTGGTCCACTGACAGGGGAAGGAGGGATCCATCCTAAGATAAAGACTTTCTTTCCAATTCATTCCAGAGCCTGGTGACATCCTGTGATTTTCAAGTGTTTATACTTTCAAAATGAAATGCCTAAAGTATCTACATGGAAATGCCTTTTAAAAAGTACCGCACGGCATTAAGAGCATTTAGAATCTTTTGAGAGGCTTTCTTAGAAAAAAATGGAAGAAAAATATATTCTTACACGTTAAGAAGCCCACTCTGTGCTCACGATCAGGTTAATTCAGTGGCTCGGCAATCACCAGGGACCCAGGTTTTTCCATCAAGAAGCATTATTTTTACCCCTCTCCTGTCTTACATCATTAAAAAAGAGAAAAAGACCATGAGTGAGACTTCCTGGAATGTGATCACCTAGACCAATCCACACCTTGATTTCACAAAAGCTTGTAATTGCCCACCTCCTTTTCCTCCCTTTCTCAGTGTTTCTCCACAAAAGACTCAAGGATTGCATGTGCTTTGTATCTATCTCCTGGGCCCCAGAGTTCTCAACACCCTGGGAGAAATCAGGGCTCTTAAGCGGATCATATTTATTCTCAGACCCTTCTAAATACAGGGGATTTCAAAGGAGCTGATCACAAATCAAAGTAAAGAGCCACAGTCTTGGCTTTATTCCCTGTTTGCTGTTTGTATATTTTATATTATGCATAGACTGGGGGCACCCATGGTGGGGCCTGCTGGTTATAAACACAATTCATCAATCCCAACCTATTTTGAATATCTGTCAGCTATCAAGACAACTTCAGTACTATTGTGGCCCTCTTTTCATTATTTAAAAACTTATGAAAGAATGCAGGAATACTTAATGCCAGAGTGGCCAAGTGACAGACTAGATCATAATTCAAGGCCCAAACGGTCAGAAAGGCATTAGCACCTTGATATTCATGACAGGATGGGAAGTCAGAACACCTGGACATGGCTTTATCTCTGGCTTTGGGGCACTACAACTCAGGGTAAGCTTTACAGCTCTAGCCTAATGCAGAAGAGCTGTCAAAGTGGTCAATGAGACACTGGATGCTGGTTTCCTCTGTTGCCTTCTCAAGCCTAGCACTTTTTTCTAGTCAAGACACAGTAGTCAATAATCCCAATCACTATTGTAGAACCATAACAGGACATACATGCACAACAGCCTAATTAGCCAATGGGAATTGCAAGGCAAAGGCCTGCATTGTCACTTTCAGACTGGGGAACCCTCTTTGATAAGATTCAGGATGACCTGGGACATTTGAATCTCTGAAAAATTTGTTGACTGTCAGCAAAACCAAATTGTTATTTACAAAAGATGAGGTTTTACTTGAAAGCAAAACAAGAGGAAGGAGGACAAATAGAATACACGTAGATTCTACAATCCAAGGCTAACTAAAGTCTTTATATATACTCAAAAGGACCATTCTCTGCCACTTCAAAGGTGAAAGCAATAGGAGACTCAAGACATGGTAGGGCCTAACATTTGCTGATTTACATATGCATTGTTCCTCTTTCTGGCCTCAGGCATCATTTAAATATCATTCTAAATAGTAATGGTCACAAACAAATACTCCTTTTGTGCTTAATATATCACAAGTATTTCACAAGGATACGGTGAATCTAAAAACAGAAAGACTGCTCGTGTAATATTCAAGTGTTACTGGCTGTGGGTATGATTTGCCATTATGTCTGGTGATTCTACCTGAAATCCCTATTATCATTTTGGCCCAATACTTCCTGCAACTTCCAGTGCTTTGGTTCCCAATGAAGGTACCTGGGATTATTCTTTGCTAGTCCTTCTAGGGCTGCAGGGGCCAATGTAGAGAGTGGAAGTGTCTAGGAGTTTATACCCCACCCCACCCCACTGTGGCCCTAAGCCAAATGATTGTTGGGAGTGAGAATTGTGAAAAACTTTGGGCCAGCAGGATCAGGGCGAAGCACCTCTCTGGAGTTTGTACGCACAATTGGCTTCACTCTTTTGTCTGTTCTGCTTCTCCTTCCCTCTTACCAGTTTCTCCCAGGAAAACTTGCTTCAGAACTTGCTTGGACTTACTGGACTGCTGAGCTGATATGGAACTCTGGAACTAAGCAAGGGAAGGACTCTATAGAGGTAGAGAGGAGAGGACTGAAGTAAAATGAAGCCACACTAATTACTTGGCTCTGCTGGAGGTGGAGGGTAGGCATTAAGGAGGCTGGGCACCTCATCATGCCATGGAGCCAGCTAGTGGTGTTCCACAGAGTATGCTCAGGTGCTGGGTCTCACTCCCTGAGGTTGTTCAGTTCCCTTTGCTCACCAGTAAGACTCGTAAGCATTCTTATGTTGCCCACTGTAGAGACTTCTTTGAAGATGCTGGAAGAACAAAAAATTAAATAGGAGTTACTACCAACTCTTTTTTTTTTTTT
>PVKC010051122.1:0-10467 GCA_004027635.1 Crocidura indochinensis
TTTTGATGATGTTAATCCTGCCAATCCATGAGCAGGGTATGTGTTTCCATTTCCGCGTATCCTCTCTTATTTCCTGGAGCAGAGATTTATAGTTTTCTTTGTATAGGTCCTTCACATTTGTAGTCAATTTGATTTCAAGATATTTGAGTTTGTGTGGCACTATTGTGAATGGGGTTGTTTTCTTAATGTCCATTTCTTCCTTATTACTATTGGTGTATAGAAAGGCCATTGATTTTTTGTGTTAATTTTGTAGCCTGCCACCTTGCTATATGAGTATTGTTTCTAGGAGCTTTTTGGTAGAATCTTTAGGGTTTTCTTTTTTTTTTTTTTGGTTTTTGGGCCACACCCAGTGACACTCAGGGGTTACTCCTGGCTACGCGCTCAGAAGTCGTTCCTGGCAGGCACGGGGGACCATATGGGAACCGGGGGATCGAACGTGGTCTGGCCTAGGCAAGGCAGCAGGCACTTTACCTCCTGCGCCACCTCCCAGCTCCCTCTTTAGGGTTTTCTAAGTAGAGTATCATGTCCTCTGCAAAAAGTGAGAGCTTGACTTCCTTTCCTATCTGGATTCCCTTGATATCTTTTTCGTGCCTAATCGCTATAGTTAGTACTTCCAGTGCTATGTTGAATAGGAGTGGTGAGAGAGGACAGACATGTCTTGTGCCAGAATTTAGAGGGAAGGCTTTTAGTTTTTTTCCTTTGCGGATAATATTTGCCACTGGCTTGTGGTAGATGGCCTTAACTGTATTGAGAAAGGTTCCTTCTATTCCCATCTTGCTGAGAGTTTTGATCAAGAATGGGTGTGGAACCTTATTAGATGCTTTCTCTGCGTCTATTTATTTGATCATGTGATTTTTATTTTTCTTGTTGTTGATGTTGTGTATAATGTTGATAGATTTACGGATGTTAAACCATCCTTGCATTCCTGGGATGAAACTTACTTGATCATAGTGGATGATCTTCTTACTGAGGCATTGTTTTCTATTTGCCAGAATTTTGAGAATCTTTGCATCTGCATTCATCACCGATATTGGTCTGTAATTTTCTTTTTCCGTTGCATCTCTGTCTGTTTTGGGTATGAAGGTGATGTTGGCTTCATAAAAGGTATTCGGAAGTGTTTCCATTTTTTCCATTTCATGAAATGTCTTGCCAGGATTGGTAGTAGTTCCTCCTGGAAAGCTTGAAAGAATTCATTAGTGAATCCATCTGGGCATGGGCTTTTATTTTTGGCCAGACATTCGATTACCGTTTTAATTTCATCAATAGTGATGGGGTGTTTAGATTTGCTACATCCTCTTCCTTTAACTATGGAAGATTATAAGAGTCCAAGAATTTATCCATTTCTTCCAGGTTCTCATTTTTAGTGGCGTAGAGCTTCTCAAAGTAGTTTCTGATTACCCTTTGAATCTCTGCCATATCAGTAGTGATCTCTCCTTTTTCATTCCTAATACAAGTTATCACGTTTCTCTCTCTCTTTCTTTGTTAGTTTTGCCAGTGGTCTATCAATATTGTTTATTTTTTCAAAGAACCAACTTCTGCTTTCGTTGATCTTTCAGATTGTTTTTTGGTTTTCCACTTCATTGATTTCTGCTCTCAGTTTTATTATTTCCTTCTTCCTTCCTATTTTTGGGTCGTTTTGTTGAGCACTTTCTTGTTCTATAAGCTGCATCATTAAGCTACTCAGGTAAGCCCCTTCTTCCTTCCTGATGTATGCTTGCAAAGCTATAAATTTTCCTCTCAGTACTGCTTTTTCTGTGTCCTATAAGTTCTAATAGTTTGTGTCTTCATTATCAATTGTTTCCAGGCATATTTTGATTTCCTTTTTTATTTCATCTCCGACCCACTGGTTATTCAGTATGTGGCTGTTTAACTTCCAGGTGTTAGAGTTTTTCTTCTGTGTTCCTTTGGAATTCACAAATAATTTCAGAGCCTGTGGTCATCAGAGGTAGCTTGCAAAATTTCTATCCTCTTGATATTATGAAGATATGTTTTATGTGCCAGCATGTTGTCTATCCTGGAGAATGTCCCATGTACATTGGAGAAGAATGTGTATCCAGGTTTCTGGGGATGGAGTGTCCTATATATATCCACTAGGCCTCTTTCTTCCATTTCTCTCCTCAGATCTAGTATATTCTTGTTGGGTTTTAGTCTGGTTGACATATCCAATGTTGACAAAGCTGTGTTGAGGTCCCCCACAATTATTGTGTTGTTGATGTTATTTTTCAGCTTTGTCAACAATTGCATTAAATATTTTGCTGCATCCTCATTCGGTGCATATATGTTTAGAAGCGTGATTTCTTCCTGCTCTAAATACCCCTTGATTAATATATAATGTCCATCTTTTTCCCTTACAACCTTCCTGAGTATAAAGTTTGCATTATCTGTTATTAGTATGGCCACTCCAGCTTTTTTATGGGTGTTGTTTGCTTGGATAATTTTCCTCCAGCCTTTTATTTTGAGTCTATGTTTGTTCTGACTATTAAGGTGCGTTTCTTGTAGACAGCAAAAAGTTGGATTGAGTTTTTTCATCCATTTAGCCACTCTGTGTCTCTTAACTGGTGCATTTAGTCCATTGACATTGAGAGAAAGAATTTTCCTGGGATTTGATGCCATCTTTATATCGAGATTTGTTGTGTCTCTTTGTTAGTCTTGTCTTACATTAGGTCTTTCAGTTTTTCTCTTAAGTGTGGGTTTGAGTCTGTAAAGTTTCTGAGCTGTTTTTTGTCTGTGAAACCATGTATTCTTCCATCAAACCGGAAAGTGAGTTTTGCTGGGTACAGTATTCTAGCATTCATTTCATTCAGTCTAGTCACAATATCCCACCACTGCTTTCTGGCCTTGAGTGTTTCAGGTGACAGGTCTGCTGTAACTCTCAACGATGCTCCCTTGAATGTAATTTCCTTTTTTGATCTTGCTGCTTGCTGAATTATGTCTCTATCTGTGGGATTTGTCATTGTGACTAGGATGTTTCTTGGGGTATTTTTTCTGGGGTTTCTTTTCATTGGTACTCTTCGGGCATGCAATATTTGATCACATATATTCTTTACTTTTGGATGTTTCTCTTTAATGATGTTCTTGACCGTTGATTCTTCCTGGAAATTTTCTTCCTGTGTCTCTGGGACTCCAATGATTCTTAAGTTGTTTCTGTTTATCTTATCATAAACTTCTATTATAATCTGTTCCCATTCTTTAACTATTTTTCCATTGTCTATTCGTTTGTTTTAAGTTTGTTTTCCAATCTTTCCCGCTGTATGGAGTTGTTATTTATCTCATCTTCCACAGCACCATTTCTTTTCTCAGCTTCTTCTACCTTGGTGCTGAGATCATCCATTTTACCATTCAATTCATTTACTGAGTTTTTCAGCTCTGTTTGTTGACATGTTATTTCAGGTTGGAGTTTTGTAATTTCTGTCATCATATTCTCTTGGTTCTTATTAGTGTTCTCTTCAACTTGGTCCATGGTTTCTTTGAGTTCTTTCAGCATGTTCCATATTGCTTTTCTAAAGTCCTTATCTGAGAGATTGATTAGTGTGTTGGTCATTATCCGGTCATCAGAATTGTCATCTTCGTTCTCTATGTCTGACGCTTGCACACGTTTCTTCCCCACTGTCACACTAATATTGTGTGTTTTTCTACGTGTTGCGGTGGTATTCATTGGGTAAGTGATGTGCGCAGCCACACTCCTCTAGTTCCGCCCTTTCCGGGTGTGTTGATTTGCCTACAAGGGAGTGGAGTCCTCCGTGGATGAGGCCTCTCAAAGGGTCGAATCTTGGGCCTAGGCACACAGCAGAGAAGACTGTCCAGAGAGAAATGCTGGGCTTCAGTGATCCAGCACAGTCCTTAGTGTGATTTTTTCTCTTCTTGTTGCGATGATATTCTTTCCTTTGAAAGAGCACACGGCCGCCTAGCGAAGTGGAGCCAAAGTGCTCTTCTGCAGCCTATTTTCAGCCCACTCTCATGAGGTTCAGACGACGGTAGAGGACAAATAAACACAAAGAAAAGACAGGACTCACAGTTCTTTGCAGTTAGCCCCACTAGGCAGACGTGGATTCGCAGAAATTCCCCTCTAATTAAATATTTTAAGTGATATTGTATTTTTAATTCTGTATTCACACTAAGTTCTAGAAGATAGAAATACAATAGAATTTTGTGTGTTAGCATAATACCATCTGAGCCTGCTGAAATCAAAATTAGTTTAGGAGATTTTCTGTATAAACCATCATGTTATGTACAAGTATGGACAGTTTTATTTTCTCTTTCCAATTGATAAACTTAATTTTCCTGCAGGTTGCCGAGAATCTATGTTTTTGTGGGCAACATCTGTTGGTACAGAGGGGCTGTTCTTGGCTCTGTTCTCACGAGTGACTCCTGGAATGCTTGCGGTAGCATATATGGTAATGGAGAGTTGGACTGTGGGCAACTGCATGCAAGATAGGTCGCTTGCTTCTGGAACTATTTTTCCAGCCCCCCAAATCTGATTTTCTTTTGGTTTTTGGGTCAGGTCCAGATGTGTGCAGGTCTTATTCCTAGCTCTGTACTCAGGAATTATTCTTGGTAGTTTAGGAATTACTCCTGGTAGTGCTTAGAGGACCATCTGGGATTAACAGGATTGAAGCAAAGTTAGCCACTTGCAGGACAAGTACACAACCTTTTGTACTATTTCTCTAGCTTCAAATCTGTTTGTTTTTAAATCATATTTTTCTGAATTTTTTTATGAAAATTACTTTATATTAGTTCATCTTCAAGTTCACGATTCTCTCTTCTTTTCATCTCCATTCTTCTGTTTTATTTGTTCATACAGTCATTTTTTTTGGTTATTATATTAGAACAAAGTCTAAGATCTATTCTTTTCTCCATGTTTTTTTCTTTTTTTGCTGAAATTTTCTATTTGTTTTAACTATTTCATGTATATTTTCAAGCTTTTTTGTATGGTGTCTGGGTTAGAATGTTTCTCAGTCATTTCTAATATTTTAATATTATGCTCTTTGTGTTTGTTCTGTAAGTTGAGATTTTTCTGACTCTTATTATGATAAGCAGCATTTATTGAATCCTTGATATATGATATAAAGTCCACAATCAGTGTGCCTTGTCCCTTCTTTCAGACACCTATTTTTATGTTTCTTTTGTATATAATACTTAAGTCTCTAGCAATGTTTTACGCTAAAAGTAGGGGAAAGTTTATTTTTTTAACTTGCTCTCGAATAAAAAATTGTAGTGTGCTACTGCTTCTTCTGATTTGCCCTTTTTAAAGTGTTGTTTAAGAATTGAATTTACATATTTAAGACCTACACCCCTTATTCATATAATACTAATTGTAAGGATATATTTCTGTAATGTCCCCTCTCAGCCTTTTTATTCTCTACATCCAACATAATTCAACTATCATTCCTTTTTTAAGAAAGACAGATCAGTTGTCATCCCTCTGGAAATCTCCCTTGTTTAAGGAAACAAACACAACTGCCCTCCAGTTGTGCTGAAGACTTTTATGTCCCATTTCCAATTTCTTCAAGGAACTCCAGGGCCAATATCACCCACTGCAAAAAACTACTTTAACTCATTTATTTGACCTTTAGTGGATGCTTTTTAGCTCTATTGTAACTTCTCTGAATAGTCTGATGCTATTTCCCAAAATTCTGAACTTTATTCTGACTTCCAGGTCTGAGTACAGTAATTTTAGCGACCTCTTGGAATTTTGTTTAGAATGAAGAGAAAAACCAAAATGAGTCATCTCCCCATTGAAAACTATGCTCAAATGTCACCTCTTCAAGTGACTTTTCATGACTATTATCTATCTGTATACTTTGTTTTCTACATGTCACTTCTCCCTATCGAATATTTTACATCTATAAAGCTTCTCACTGCCACTCCCTATAGTATAATATATTTTTAAGGGCAGGGACTGTGTTTTCTTC
The DNA here is from genome assembly GCA_004027635.1 of Crocidura indochinensis. Classification (NCBI taxonomy): domain Eukaryota; kingdom Metazoa; phylum Chordata; class Mammalia; order Eulipotyphla; family Soricidae; genus Crocidura; species Crocidura indochinensis. The sequence goes on from PVKC010051122.1 coordinate 5,913, forward strand.
ATCATTCATGCTTAGAAAAGTCCCTGGCAATAAAGGAGATTCTAAATATATATGTATATATATATATATATATATATAGATAGATAGATAGATAGATAGATAGGTTTTTGGGCCACACCCGGCGGTGTTCAGGGGTTACTCTGGCTGTCTGCTCGGAAATAGCTCCTGGCAGGCACAGGGACCAACCACCTTCAGTCCTGGATCGGCTGCTTGCAAGGCAAACAGTTAGCTGTGCTAACTCTCCAGGCTCTCTCATTTAATATTTTAACTGACTGAATTATGAAGGAATTTGGTATAAGGTAGAGGATAGAGGATGTAGTCCTGGTGCTACATAGTAAACTCCAAGTTAGACCATTGCAAAAACAAACTTTGAGCAAATGTGTAGGAGAAAGAATATACTCTACTTGCTCTCCTTGATCTTTTCAGAAAGGGAAGCTACATTTCTTGTTCTATGAATCTTTAGCATAGGAGCGTTTTTCTTTCTGAAGACGATGGCATTTGAAGCCCCTAATGTGAAATGATCAATTCAAAGTTGAACATTTTTGAAGATACATTTCCACTTTTCACATAGATGTTGGAGGCAAATGACAGTTTGGCTAGCTGCCTCAAGTGCATTAAAATTATCCTGGTCCCTGGAGTAACTGAATTCATTCCAAATGCGAGTCTTCTAAATGAAGCTCAGGACCTTGAATTGAATCCAGTTTTTACAAGGAGTAATTAAAATGAATAGAAGAAAACAGTGATGTCATGTATTTTGTGCAGTCCTATTTCTCTCCTGAAGTTCATTTTAGTATCAACTACTTGTAGATCCCTGCATTGATGGGGATCTCTTCATTTGTCAGAACAGAGGGAAAGATTCAACCTTTCTTTTTTGTTTGTTTGTTTGTTTTTTGGTTTTTGGGCCACACCCGGTGATGCTCAGGGGTCGCTCCTGGCAGGCACGGGGGACCATATGGGGAACTGGGGGATCGAACCGCAGTCTGTCCTAGGCTAGCGCAGGCACCTTACCTCCAGCGCCAACGCCCGGCCCCAAAGATTCAACCTTTCTTCTAAGATAAAATTGTATCTTGGAGGAAGATTATAAAGGGGTAAGATATTTTTCACTTTTTATATTAGTTTGATATTTCCTTAAGCAACTCACCTATCAGACACTATTGATATGAAAAAGCAAACTGTTTTATCCTTTCCGAGATTTCATTAAAAAAAAAGGAATAGCATATAGTATGCCATAATAAAATATTAGGGCTATGCTAATACAAAAATAAAATTTAAATTCACTTTAATATTCTCAAATGTAATCACCTCCTAGGGATACACAATTCAGGTTTGAGAACATTAGTTATGTAAAACACTTTTCTGGGTAACTGATTTCACCTGAGCTATAAAATTAGAGCATGTGCCCCTTTCCAGAGATATTTCCTCCAGAAATTGTACTGTTCTTTGAACAGGCAAAACATTTTCTCATATGAGCTCTCTGCAGCAAATTTTTCATCAAATTCTTTGCCATTGGTGTCGTTGTCTTAATTTTACTTAAGTGTCTGCTGGCTGACTTTGAATCCAAAAAGATGAAGGATATTACAGGATAGAATTCAATCTTGGGACAAAAAGAGAAACAGCTGCTTTCTATTTGACTTCCCTGCTTTCTTTCCACTATTAATAGAGATAAGGAAAAGAGAGAAAAATATTTCATTCTAACTTGATTTAGAAGTTACTATGAAGCAACTATGAAAGTTTGCTTTACTTGACACATATGAGTGACCACTATATAAGCAGGTTTGGCAAGAACAGCACTTATCAAGGCAAAATTTAGGCTCATAATTTGCTCCTACAAAGTTATATTCCAAATAATTGGACAGAAATTTTTCTACATTATTCTGCTAAAGTGGTGTATAACTTAAACTTACTTTTTTATTCTAGAACTTTCAATAAGCACTTGTAGACAGTGAATAGTAGAGATGGAAATATTTGGTTGCTTTTCTACATATATAGTGCTTATAAAATTTACCTAAAATATGGGAAATACATTTAATCCTATATTTTAGTTGAATTTCAGTAAATACAAGGAAACTTTATGTACAGATCAGCCTACTACCCATGCATCTATCTATTCATTACATATTTGTTGTACATCTTCTATTCAAACATTGTTGATACATCCAGGGCAAGAATTAAGAAGTGAATGTTTTATCACTTTGGGATCTTGAAGTTTTCTGCACCTTACACCCTCTCTTCTGAAGTGCATTCCGATTTTATATTGTTTCCTCAGGCAGGACAGTGAGTTCCTTCATTTTTTCACAGTAGAAAAGTTTTCACACAGTTTTCATAACACAAAAGTTAAAAACCTTTTCTTTTCACACAGTTTTCATAACACAAAAGTTAAAAACCTTTTCTTTTGTTTTCTAAGATCCATTCAGCATTCAACAAATACTTGTACTACTAGTTTGAATGACTGTTGAAGACACTGTTGAAGAGGTGAAGGAACATTTCAGAGATAGTGAGGCAATATTAAATCTGAAGGGACCTTAAAGACAACTTAGCTCATGGATTTTCAAAAAATTAACTGTGTTGAAGATACTTTTATGAGTTCTTCCAGGAAATCAAAAAGTATATAAAGATATTATGAATTTGTTGTGACCTATTTTCTCATATGCATTCCAGTTAGGACTTATTTGAAGTTTGGATGCTTAAAAAATTCCTGAAAATGGCTGATCCACAAAGCAACACTTCTATCTTTATAAACATTTTAGAGAGTCCTAATGTTAGGATTTCTGTTGAAGGTCTTAAAAATAAAACTTAGGGGCAGGGCGGGGAAAATAAATAAAACTTAAATCTATTTTTCAGTGTGAAGTTCATTCTGGAAAATTCTACTGTTTATTGTTTACAGCTGTTATATGGTTTGATGCCTAGATGCCATAATTGAAAGAAGGAATGTTAAAATTTACTTTGACACTCTATCATCTCTTTGGACATAGATCAATACATCTACACTTACTGAAATAACTTTCACACAGTATGTACTTAATGGTAGTGGTTGTATTGATGGTTATCCATGATTGATAGCTTTATCCTTGCTTATTAGAGCACTCTAATTCTTTTATTCTGTTTCTTTATTCCCTTCCCCTCAAACTATGTGAACAGTGTTCTCAGTCTTGTTATCTGACAGCAGTTCTCAGGATGGGATGGATGTAGAAACTTGGGCATAGGAGATTCTAGCCATACCTACCACTTAAATGCTTTTAGCTGATAGGCCTAATTATACAATACTTTACAGCAGCATGTTGTCAAGTTTAAGAAAGTCAACGACTATAGAACATGCTAAAATGCTTTTGATAGTTCAATTGGGATTTTGCTTATTTTTGTTTATTTTCATCATTCCTTTATTGTTTGAAGCCAGTTATCACTGTATATTATTTGACACTGCATACTGCCCTACTTATTGCAACCCTATGAAATAAGTTTTTAGTTTCTGCTTTTCACTCCTGCTCTGATAGCTTACTTAGTTCTGTGGGTTTAGTTGACCCTCCCTTTCTTTGCCTCCTCTGCTGCCTCCTCCCTGTTTTTCAGTTGCATTTTTTTCCAGTTCACATGACAATATATACAGACAAGCATTCTGAGCATTTTTCAAAGGAAAATTACTTAGTATTGAAGTTTTTTTTTTTTTTTTGTTTTTGGGTCACACCCGGCAGTGCTGAGGGGCCACTCCTGGCTCCATGCTCAGAAATTGCTCCTGGCAGGCACAGGGGACCATATGGGGCACCGGGATTCGAACCGATGACCTTTTGCATGAAAGGCAAACGCCTTACCTCCATGCTATCTCCTGGGCCCCAGTATTGAAGTTTTTTACATCTTAAAGCTAGATCCTCTAAGAAGAATTTGGCTAGAATGATTTCTTTGTAGCTTAGATACTAGATTGCTAATTTAAGGAGGGTCTGCTGCCACCGGCCACTGCTCCTACTGCTTTTGTCTGAGCAGTGCTGAACAGCAGATTGGCTTTGTGGTCAGACTGAATTGGGTTTACGTTTTCTTGTTTATTCTTGCTTTTGGATATTGGTACCTCTTAGAATCCTAATAGAGAAAAACATTAATACAATAGTTCAGAATTTAGAGTTAGAGCCATGGTCTCCATTTGTTAAAAAATTAGACCTCTACTTTAAAAGTTTATACTGTATTTGCAGTATTTTATTTAACATTACTTTCATAATCCCCCTTCCCCACTGTACACTTGGGGGTTTGTTTGTTGCAGTAAATGGAGGGATTTGCATAGAACAGTGTATCTATTCTGGTGTAGATTTTGGTAATAGATATTGAGAGTTTATAATGTTCACTGTAGTCCTTTCAAATGTTCACTTTTATTATACTGATAGAGCCTTGGATTTTACATTCATAAATCTTCTAAGTATATTTAATTATAATTAGTGAGTACAGCTTTAATTTTAAAGCACAAAGAGTTGAAGAAACTTATAATAGTTTAATAATTTCCAGATAGAGACCAGACTATTTTTAGAGGAGATTTGAAGCTGGGGTTATTAGATAATTTGAGGCTATGAAATATGAC
>PVKC010051123.1:0-10467 GCA_004027635.1 Crocidura indochinensis
AAATATTTTTATTTTGTCTTGTTCTATTTTGGTTTTGAGCTCATGCCTGTGCTCAACATGAGCTCAAGCCCTGGGCTTTCTTTGGCTATGTACTCAGTGATAACTCCAAACGATATTAGATTAGTGGTCCATTTTCAGTGCTCAAAGTATCAAAATTGGATTTACTGCATATAAGGAAAGGACCTTGGCAGCTGTTTTACCTCGTTTTGTTTTTTGTTTTGTTTTGTTGTTAGTAGTGCAGTTTTGATATGTCACTGAAGGTGATATTGAGGATCAGTAGTTTTTATTTTTAACATAATCAAATTTATTGATGTTTACTTGTCATAAAATATGCTTTTCAGTGACTTTTGTTCTTCTTCATGCTCTTCTTTCTCAATCTACTTTTCATTTAACAATGTATTTGAAAGTTTTGAGATTAAGCTGACTATATACATGTTTTATAGTACAGGAGGTCTGGATTCAACTTCTGATGCCACATGATCCCTCCAGTTTGCAAGAAGTAACATGTGACCATAGAACTGGGAGTAGCACAAATATTGCTGAGTTTGAACCTCAAAAACAAAGAAACAAATAATACTATATTTGAAGGGCTATGAAAATAATACAAATTGTGGAATACATGCTCAAGATACAGCACTTCTTGAACTCGGGTTAGCCTTGGTTTAGTCTTAGTGGCCTCCAAATCAACGAGTACCCCTGAGGTCTTAAAAGCATGACTTGGCCTCCAAATCAAGGAGTGCCCCTGAGGTCTTAAGCATGACTTGGGATGCACTTATTAAAATTTTCAAACATTATACTTGGGAGACTTTTTAATTACTATTTTCATTTTGTTACACATTATGGCCGTGTTTTTTTTCTTATATTGCATTACTTCATGGAGTAATAAATTAATATGAATTTATCTGATTTCAAATAAGTCAGGGGCCCAGGAGATAGCATGGAGGTAAGGCGTTTGCCTTTCATGCAAAAAGTCATCGTTTCGAATCCCGGCGCCCCATATGGTCCCCCGGGCCTGCCAGGAACAATTTCTGAGCATGGAGCCAGGATAACCCCTGAGCGATGCTGGGTGTGACCCAAAAAACAAAACAAAACAAATAAGTCAAACATAATTATTTTTTATTTTAAAACACTACTCCTTCCTCATTTAATTAATTTATTTTTGTTCATAATCTATCTTTTGTATGTAGTAAATGCTATAACTAATACTCTTTCATTTCTGATTTTATTTATTTGTATTTTCACATATGCTTTCACTTTGTTAAGTCTAGCAAAGAATTGACTATTCATAGAACTCAACAAAATAAGTAAACTGTTGAAAATTGGGCTGTGGATCTGGAACTAAATGAACATTTCTACAAAATGTAAAACTATCTCATAATCACATGAATAAATAAATCAACATGACAAGAAGTATTATCTAAAAACAAAACAACCGTATTTAAGAAGATATAAAGAAAAGATATTCCTTTCACATAATTGATTATAAAAATAAATTGGCCAGTCTGAAAGAATTGCTTCATATTTCATTATTTCTACTATTATGGATAAATTATTATTTAACTTATTGAATAAATGATTAAATTATGCATATTAATAATTATTAATCACATTTAAAGAAAGATATATTATTCAGGTTCCTACTTCTTAGTGCTAAATATTTACCTCCCAAAAGAAAATTTATATATTGCAAAAAATTAGAAAAGGCTTACTAATTTATAAATAATAACATATTTCCCTATTTATTAGCTTAAACAACATCTGAGAACTGGAATCAACCAAATGATCTATTTTTGAGTGGGAAAAGAAGTGGGAGCTAGGAAAATAGTACAGAGGCTAGTGCATATATTCCCCAATTCAATTCCTGACACATTTTCAATTATCTTATTAGTGGTTCAAACCTTGAGCCTAAGGTTGTGGTGCTACTCAACAATGCAGTGTTGGTGATCATTGGAGCCACTGTAGTGTTTTCTTCAAAACCACTTAGAGCAGGCGTGGTGAACATGGGGCTCTCGAGCTGCATGCAGCTCCCTGCCAAAACGAATGCTGCTCTTTGTCTCTTATGATTTTGTATACTGTGGCTCTTTGCCAAGTTTGGATTTTTTTCTGCTGCTTCTGAGGAGGGACCTCTGAGGGGAGATCTCCTAGCATGGAGTCCAGTCAGAAACAACTGCACGGGCCAGCGAGGGGGGACCCGTGTGGCACACCTTGTGTCACATCTGGCCATTAGTTCTTGGTGTGGAGGATGCAGCATACCTTCACCACCACTGCAGGATTTTTACCCTCACTCAAAATGGAAAAATGTAATATGTGTTTCATAGATTATTGTTAAAATTAATATGCTTTTGTGTGAGTGTTTGTCTGTTTTTGGCAGGTCACTGCATGGTGTGGCTCTCTGACTCTCACAGTTTAAAATTTTGGCTCTTTTTTATTTCTTTTTTTTTATTTTATTTAAATACGACTACATACAAGATTGTGTTTGGGTTTCAGTCATGTAAAGAACACCACCCATCACCAGTGCAACGTTCACATCACCATTGTCCCAAATCTCCCTACTCCCCACCTACACCCCACCTGTACTCTAGACAGGCTCTCCACCTCCCTCATACATTCTCATTATTAGGACAGTTCAAACTGTAGTTATTTCTCTAACTAAACTCATTACTCTTTGTGGTAAGTTTTATGAGGTGAGCTGGAGCTTCCAGCTCTTTTCTTTTTTGTGTCTGAAAATTATTATTGCAAGAATGTCTTTCATTTTTTCTTAAAACCCATAGATGAGTGATACCATTTTGCATTTTTCTCTCTCTCTCTGACTTATTTCACTCAGCATGATAGATTCCAGTACATCCATGTGTAGGAAAATTTCATGACTTCATCTCTGCTGACAGCTGCATAGTATTCCATTGTGTATATGTACCACAGTTTCTTTAGCCATTCGTCTGTTGAAGGCCATCTTGGTTGTTTCCAGAGTCTTGCTATGGTAAATAGTGCTGCAATGAATATAGGTGTAAGGAAGGGGTTTTTGTATTGTATTTTTGTGTTCCTAGGGTATATTCCTAGGAGTGGTATAGCTGGTAGAAAAAAATTTGGCTCTTTGTGTTGAACTTGTTCGCCAACCCCGACTTAGAGGATCCTCTAGATTCTAGAGTGATGGCTAACCCTTTTGAGTCCGAGTGCCCAAACTGCCGCAAAATGCCTAGTCCTCCCAATAGCCAGTCCAGCCCTGTTGCCAGGTGAGCTGAAAATCAGAGATTGGCGCACTCGCCTCGGGTTGTGCCGCATATCTTAATTGCGAACCACTTCCTGCGTGCCAGGTGCAAGGCCTGCTCAAGCTACCGCTGGCATGCGTGCCTTAGGTTCGCCATTGAGGCTAGAGCTACACCTGGAAATCAAACCCGGTGATAGGATAGATTTGATAAATAAAATATAATTTCCTGTGGTCGGAGTGGTAGTACAGCAGCAGGGCGTTTGCCTAGGACGGACCACGGTTTGATCCCCTGGCATCCCATATGGTCCCCAAGCCAGGAGCGATTTCTGAGTACAGAGCCAGGAGTAAACCCTGAGCATCACCGGTGTGGCCCCAAAACAAAACCAAAAAAAAAAGAAATATCATCTTCTAAGTCTAAAAGCTACTGATTATGTATAGTGCATATATTTATATATATTTACTTATATATAAATATATCTATTTATATATGATATAAATAGAATAGAGGCCTAATCACAAGGAAGTATAAAGAAGAGTTTAGTAAAGTTTGATGGGAAGGGCCAGACTTAGCAGCACATAAGATTTACCCCAGCTCTGCACTCAAGAATTGCTCTAGGGTGGAGCTCAGGAGATCATATGTTGTGTTGGGGATTGAACCCAAGTTGACTATATGAAAGGCTAATGCCTTACCTGCTTATAATATAGGTCTGGCCCCAGAGTTCAGTAAAAATTATATAAAAATTATATAAGCCCACATTCATATTATAAATTCTTATGGGATTTTTAAATTATGACAAAATTTTAACTGGAAACTCCAGAATCTAAATTCACATGAAAGTACGATTGTTGAGAAGAGAAAAAAAGCTAGCACTGTGTCTGATCATAAATCAGCCTAATTTCAATTGAGACTGAATATATAATGAATAATTTCATAACTGTGTATGAAGATAGAAATGAGATCCAAAATATGAGACATCCAGCCTAGGAATTCAAACTTCTATATTTAAATATGAGGAGGTGACATCAAACCACCATCTATAGAAACCTGTCTTGGAAGAACAGAGTTAATAATCTTTTCAACATTTAGCTCCAATTAACAAAACCTTTACTGAAATGTTCAATTAATAACTAACATAAGTTTTTCCTTTTTCCAACTTAAATAGAGAAGACATAGAATGGCATGATAACCACTAGCATTGGTAAACTATTTCCACTGATCAACAACATCGAAACATGTTGACTGTGAAATCTTCTTTATAAAGTCTGTAGAAGTGATGGCAGCTGATGCCCTTGCTGAACAAACTGAATAGTTCTAGCCTGTTTTCTCCACTCAAACTTGTCTGTTTGTTGTTGTCCTTTGTATTTGCATAAAATTAAACTTTGAAAATGCACCCTTTTATAATTTGTAAATAAATTGAAATAAATATTTGTAGAAAAAAACAGCTGAAAAAGAAAAGTTCTGTTGCAATTGCAGCCCAGTAAGATGCATGCGACTACTTGTTAAATAAATTTACCGTAGAATGACCTTGAACTTCTTGCAAAGAAGACCTTGATTCCTCCACTCCAACCAAAATGATGGTTGCTATTTCAAGTGGGTAGTTTATTTCCATCGGTAGAATTCTTTTTTCTTTTTGGGGGAGGGGGTGTCCCCACACCTGGCAGTGTTCAGGGATTACTCCTGACTTTGCACTTAGAAATTGCTCCTGGCAGACTCTGAGGGCCATATGGGATGCCAGGAATCAAACCAGAATCTGTCCCAGGTTGGCAGCGTGCAAGGCAAATGCCTTACCACTGTGCTATTGCTCCAGCCCACCATTGGTAAAATTCTAAACTCAGCTATTAATTATAATCTTACCCTTCCTCCCTCATAAAGCTTTCAGAGTAGAGAATCTAGAAAGCATGCGACAGGAAGTACATGGATGAATTTCTACATTGCACAGCCAGATATCCCTTTGACCCGAGTTCAATATATATGGTTACATTCAGAGAAACAATAGAATAAAAACTGAAGGAGAATAAGATTGACTGATTAAACAGTTTTAATTATAAATTTTAAATATGCAGCTCATACTTTTAAATTAGCATACCCCAAAATGTGTGTAAAATATGTTAAAATAAGTGAAATTAAAATCCAATATACTATCTAAATTTAGGTTAAAAATGACAACTCTTGGGACTAAAGAGATACTACAGTGGGAAAGCTGATTTCCCTATTTGTGACTCACCCAGATTTGATCTCTAGAACCACGTATAGTTCTACCAGCATTGAATCTTTTTCTTTTTCTTTTTTTTTTTTTTTGGTTTTTGGGCCACACCCAGTGATGCTCAGGGGTTACTCCTGGCTATGCGCTCAGAAATTGCTCCTGGCAGGCACGGGGGACCATATGGGAACTGGGGGATCCAACCGTGGTCCGTCCTAGGCAAGGCAGCAGGCACCTTACCTCCTGCGCCACCTCCGGGCTCCCCAGCATTGAATCTTAAGCACAAAGTCAAGAGTTTACTCTCAGCATTACCAAGTGTGATCACCCCTCCCCAAAAAATGTCAAAAAATGTCTGATCTTTTTCTGATTCTTTTTTTGTTATTGTTGTGTTGATTTGTTTGGGGGCCACATCCAGTGATGCTCAGGGATTACTCCTGGCTATGCACTCAGAAATCGGTCCTGGCTTGGAGGACCATATGGGATATCGGGGATCAAACCGAGGTGCCTCCTGGGTCAGCCAAGTCCGAGGCAAATGTCCTAACACTATGCTATTGTCCCAGCCTCTTTTTCTGATTCTTTCATGGAATAATTGTAGCAGTGTTGAAATAACTTTTGTGTGTTCGTTTCAAGGCCACATTCAACAATGCTCAAGGCTTATTCTTGTGTGTGTACCTCAGGAAACACCCCTCAATGGGCTCAGGGAAAAATCTGGACTGATGTGGATCAAATATATGTCAGTTGAGCAGTAGTGATATTCTTGTGATTAACTATTCATAATTGTGCTGTTTAATTTTCAGTATTTAATTTTTACGTATTTTATTGTTATTTTACTAGAAGACTAATATCCAATGTTTCTTCAAATCAATCACTTCCATAATATAAAACATCCCATGGGATCAATCAATAATTAAAAGTTACTTGTGACTATATAAAATATAAGCACAATAATGAAATTATTGATAATAATGAAAAATTCATATATGCATGAATATGTCTAAGAAGAAAAATACATAAAATATACATGAATTTGTTAAATAATTTGCTTAGAATAAAATTTGTAAAAATAAAGGAATGTGGGGGCCTGGGAGATAGCATGGAGGCAGGGCGTTCGCCTTTTATGCAAAAGGTCATTGGTTTGAATCCCAGTGCCCCATATGGTTCCCCGTGCCTGCCAGGAGCAATTTCTGAGCATGGAGTCAGGAGTAACCCCTGAGCACTGCCGGGTGTGACCCAAAAACCAAAAAAATAAAAAAATAAAAAAATAATAAAGGAATGTGATGAATAAATAAATTAGGAGGAAACCACCAGTAGCCTATCATTGAATCAAGGGGAAATATCTATTCATTTATGAGACTGTTAACATATGTGCATTATCTGTATTCTTCACTTGTGGTACAACAATGACCCATGAGGAAATTATTTTAATTCATTACTGAAGGTAGAGTTTTAGATTTGAAAAAGTGGGAATTGAATTATTTTGAAAATGAAGGAGCATAAAAAGGTAACATCTACAACTTGAACACAAACCTCCTCAAATACAAAGAAAATACATGCACTATGCACATTCAACGAAAATTCAAGCTACATGATGGCAAATATGCATTTCCAAACAGAAAAATAATAGAACTCAGACTATAAATTCTGTCATGTCAGATGACCCTGTAAGTAATTTTAGCTTTCATACATTTGTCTCATTAATATATAATATCAAATGTTCATAAGTTCAATTTGTGCAACCATTAGTAAAATGATATTTCTGAGTAATAAAATAAAGAAAAACAGCATATATGCCTATCTTCCTCAAATTTATGAGCAAACTAAAGCTAACATAGGCAGAGACTGAAAAGCTTATTATTAGAATACCAATTATAAATTCTTCAACAAGACATAATCAATTATTCAACAAGTGCATAAATACATATGCACCCAATTACAGGGCTTCACAATATATGGAGCAAAGATTGACTAAAGGGAGGAATAGAGAAGTTCTCTATTTTCTATCACAGCTGGAGATTTTTAACACACTTCTCATAGCAATTGATTTAGCAATTGTCCAAAAGTCAGTAAATAGACAAAAGATTTGAACAGCAGTATAATCCAATTAGAATGGGCAATTACAGAGCATTACATTAGTGGTTTCAGAAAACATGATTTTATTTTTCAAATGCATATGGAATGTTCACCAAAATAGAACATATCTTAAGACATAAAAGTCTAAAAACGATTTTAAAATATTTGAAATCTTAAGGCTGAAGAGAAAGCACAGCAGAAGGGCATTTGCCTTGCACGCAGCTAACCCAGGACTGGCAGGGGTTAGATTCCTAGTTTTCCATATGGTTCTCACAGCCTGACAGGAACTTCTGAGAGCAGAACCAGGAATAAACCCCAAGCAGTGCGGGATGTGACCCAAAACCCTCAAATTGACATTTTATAAAACTTGTTATTTTAATGCAATCAAATTAAATACAGCACAAAATATATATAGAAATGTTGAATATTGAATAATTAAATACTGCAACTTTGAAATAGAAATCACTATAAAATACAACTTATTCAATGTTCAATTTTAATAAACACACAACAAATAAAAACTATTAGGTAAAAACAAATGGAGAAATATGTAGTTTTGAAATGCTTCTACTCGAATAACAATTTTTTGGGGGGCTTGGGGTCCATACCTGGCGATGCTTAGGACTTATTTCTGATTCTGAGCTTGCAAATTACTCCTGAAGGTGCTCAGATTTTATGTGGGATGAGAGAAGTCAAATTCTGGTTGGTTGCAAGCAAGGCAAGCTCTGTCCTATCACGTAGCCGAGATAATTGAGCAAACATTAAATGAAACTAAGCTTGCTCTCATCATCAACACAGTTTGGGTGAGTATAATATAAAATCACAAACAGACCAGACAGAAATGATGATAAAGTTCCTGGTTTTACGCAAAAGAGAAATAACAGTTAATCAGAATGGCAGGACACTTAGATATATGTACAGCCCATAGTGGGACTAAGTAACCCCTATTATTTGACAATCAACACAGATTGCCATATAGAGGACATGGAAAATAGTCATATGTCTTCTAAATAAAAAATGCTGTAGATTGTGGTCATGGTAAAGTTTAGAGGCAGTCTGTCTGCCAACCCAGGCATGGTCCCCCTAGAGAGAGAGAACAATAACCAAGTGGATGCTCACATGTGACTCTCATGAGAGCTAGAGGAAATGAGGTGCTTGATACAAGCTCAGACAATGACAAGGACAACAATGAAAAATCACTCAACACAGCAGTTTTTTCCCCACCTTTTGGAATGGTACTAACCTTGTGAGTTGTACAGAAAAACAAGTGTCAAATGGTGGACATCAGAAAGGAGTGATATCAGCAGTGCCACAAATACAAGGCTACCACCACTCCCTCACACTGTTCTCCACAGAATATGTATACACATAAGTCCTTTCTTCAGCATGCTAGTGTTGTATATATGCTCATCTCAGTAAATAGGGAAACCAAAGAGACCACTCTCTCTCAAAAACAAACAAACAAACAAACAAAAAACACCAAGTAAAGTCACTGCAGGAACAGCTATAAAAGGGAGAGTAGCTTAACTCATTAAGAAAATGTAAAAACAAGTACCATTTGGGGGGGGTGTTGGGTCACACCCAGCAGCGCTCAGGGGTTACTCCTGACTCCATGCTCAGAAATCGCTCCTGGCATGCTCGGGGGACCATATAGGATGCCGGGATTCGAACCAATGAAAGGTAAATGCCATATACATGGATGTACATGAAGTCTATAATGCTGAGTGAAATAAGTGAGAGGGAGAAAGAGAGAGAAGAGAGAAAGAGACAGAGAGAGACAGAATAGTATCTATAGGTTTTAAGAAAAATAAAAATCATCTTAGCAACAATCCTCAGAGACAATGAGAGGATCTCTGGAACGTTCAGCTCACTTCATGAAGCTCACCACAAAGAGTGGTGAGTGCAGTTATAGAAATAACTACACTGAGAACTACCATAATCATGTGAATGAATGAGGGAACTGGAAAGCCTGTCGAGAGTACAGGTGGGGGTGGGATGGGATGGGGGAGATTTGGGACATTGGTGGTGGGAATGTTGCATTAGTAAACGGGGGTGTTCTTTACATGACTGAAACCTAATCACAATCATATTTGTAATCAAGATGTTTAAATAAAGAAAAAATGTAAAACAAACAAACAATCCTGGAAATGTAAAGTAAAAAAAATAAAGGTCAAATAAAACAATTTTGATACTATTTACAAGCAAAGCTACTTTAAAACTCAGGGTATGATGACAATACAGGAAGAGATAACTCACAAAAGTCAAACTTCAATGATATGGAAGATTATATATCAGAGAATTAAAAATGATTTCAACAAAGATATTCATAGAAGAATAAGGAAACAAAGGGAAAGTCAAATTGAAAAAATAGAATTCAATGAAAGTCAATCAAGCAAAATTAAGAAAAACAAATAAGTGAAGTTGAACCAAAATCAACACAAATAATGTTGAAAATTGACTAAGTAATAACTTCAAATTGATTCAAGATGTAGAGTCATATGTAAGAATAAATTCTAGAAAAGCTAAAGCATCAGAGCATACCAAATAAAGGATAAATCAATTAGGTTAAAAAATAGTAGGGCTCAAATTATTCAGGTGGAGGAAGAGGGTGGGTGAGAAATGATTAAAAATAATCTGTTTAAAAATTACTTGAATCTATTTGGAAAACTATATAATATGGTACCCCAGAAACAAGAGAGAGAACAGAGAACTCACTCAAACAAATATTCATGGAGTAATCCCCAATTGCTAATAGAAAGAAAACTTACAGGAAGCTAAAACAAATCTAACTTGTTAATGAAGTAAGACCTACAAAATAAAAAATAATTCACAATAGATCCTGGAAGTCAGCTTAAAAATTATTCTTAGAATAATTGTTCTTAGAAAATTTGATAGCAGTGCCATGAGCAGCAACAAAAACTTAGACTACTAGCACACTGCGCTTAAATTTAAACAAATAATATTGCTATCAAGGCTCACTAAAATTTATAT
>PVKC010051124.1:0-10466 GCA_004027635.1 Crocidura indochinensis
TGGGGACCATATGAGATGCAGGGGTTTGAACTATCGTTCTTTGGCATGCAAGTCAAATGCCTTATCTCCATGCTATCAGGCCCCAGAAAGAAAGCTCTTAATCTCTCTGATCAAAGGAGATCTAAATTTTACTCATAGACACTCATCATAGAAACAATGCTATTAAGAAATAACTTATAGGGCCAGAATGATAGCATAGTGGTAGTGCGTTTGCCTTTCACGCAGCAGACCTAGAACGAACCCAAGTTAGATTCCTGGCACCCTATATGGTCTTCTGAAGCTGCCAAGGGTGATTTCTGACCACAGAGTCAGGTGTTAACCAGTGAGCGCCACCGGGTGTGTCACAAATAGCAAAAACAAACAAGCAAATAAAGAGAAAAAAAAAGAAATAATCTACAGTTAAAACACAAGTCAGAATAAATCAAATATGTCAGGGAAAATGTAGAATGTTTTTGCTTGTTGTTTTTTTGTTGTTTTGGTTTTTGGTTTTTGGATTTTGGTTTTGAGGCCATACGTGGTGACGCTCAGGGATTACTCCTGACTATGCACTCAGAGATCACTCCTGGCTTGGGGGACCATATGAGACTCCGCGGTGGGGGGGGGGGATGTCAAATCGTGGTCCGTCCTGGGTCAGTATCTGCAAGGCAAACGTCCTACTACTGTGCCACTACTCCGGCCCTAGAATGTATTATTTTTAAGAAAAGACTTTATATGTAATTATTTTTATTTTTACCTTAAAATCACCTTTATATAGATAATTATTAAATGCTAGTGAACTTACTATAAAATGAGTGTAGCAATGTATGTTACTAACTTAAAGTATAAATAACCAAAGAAATTTAGATTAAAAAAATCAATAATTTTGAAGAAAGCTACTAAAAATAAATACTACATCTCGGTATTATTTACAGTTACAGAATTCAAAGAGACTAACGGATTCCACAAAAGATAATAGACTATGTTCACTCATTTATATTGCAAATATTAAGCATTTACATGCAAGAATAACTCATAACTTTCACATTTAAAAGTATTTTACTTTGCCATAATTATTATACACCTATAAAATGGTCATGTATAGGGGCCCGGAGATAATATGGAGGTAAGGTGTTTGCCTTTCATGCAAAAGGTCATCAGTTCGAATCCTGGTGCCCCATATGGTCCCCCATGCCTGCCAGGAGCAATTTCTGAGCATGGAGCCAGGAGTAACCCCTGAGCATGCCGGGTGTGACCCAAAAACCACACAGACAAAAAAAATGGTCAGGTATAATATTGTTGGTTGATTTGAAGTCAATGTTTGGACAAATCAACTCATTCCAAGTAATAATAAGAAAAAAATATAAAACGTTAACAATAAATGGGAAGAAAAATGCATTGCCCTTATATGTCATTTTTTAGGAAGAAGCACATTTCTTTTCTTTTTAAAATTTTGATATTATGGAAAGCCACTCAATATTGTTATGTATTGATTTTATCTACACTAAAGTTAGCCAAAATGTAAATGAACACAAGATTTATGGTTATTAATGTACTTAATTAGAAAGAAAGCATCAACTGCTGTAGAGAGTACTATTCTTGATACCAAAGGGGAGGGAATGAAATCAGAATATATTCATGTAGCCTTTATTGTAAACAAAGATCAGTAGAGTACCAAAAATATTGAATATTAGAATATTTATGGGATTCCCATTATGTTACATATCTCAATACTTTGATATGTGTAACATTCTAAAGGAATTAAATTTTCTGTTTCTACTGTTCTTTTGGCATATGTCCTTTTAAGAAATATTTCTTAGCATACTCTAAGAAATTTAGATAAATTATTTAATTCAATATTGTTATATATTTTCATATATAACTTTCCACAATTTCATCAGCAGTAATGGTAATAAAAAGGAAATTTTGTTGTAAAACCTAGGTAAGAGTATTAATCAGTGACATTGATCAAAAACTTTTTATTTTTAAATTTTAAATATAGCTCATGAAGCTCTTTTTAACAATGAACAGAAAGCATGAGGACATTGATAAGAACAGCCAAATATATTGGTGAATAAGTCAGAATATTATAACTATTCTATAATAAATTAACATACAAAATATACTCAACAGATATTGTGGTATTTTTTACACATTGTAATCTGAACTAATAAAATTTTATTTTATTTCACAAGCTATTCACTGCATTAAAATTATTTAAATGGTTTCCCTTGACCATTCTATGTTAGTCATTTGTATAGTATTGCCATCCATTTGCATGCATAACAGTCATCTCAATCAATATTAATTAATATTTTATTACCACCATTATTTTACCAATACATATTTCCATAAGTATAACAACTTAAAAAATCCAAATATATTACTAGAAAATAGAGACAGTATCCTATTGGATACCTCATAAAACACAAAGTACATTTTGTATTTTTTTTAACTATTTTATTGTTTTCTCATGGAGTATAATGAACAAGTTACAATAGTCCTAATTTCTAATTTACTTTATCACATAATACATTTTTTTTATTTTGCCTCAAAATGCATTAAAGCATTATGAAAGTATTATGCATTATCATAATTCAGTAATTTATGCATTCTTTTCTCTATGATATAATCAAGTAATGAATTAGGTGACTTGATGTAATGTTGAGAGAATATGCCTAATTTTCTTATAGATGTTTTAGAATCAATAAGAGAAGATGATCCTTTTCATACTCTGAAAAAAATTCTTGAATTTAAGGCCAAGTATCATGGCTTTAAGTACAGCATTTAAAAGAACATTTCATGAAGCAGGAACAATATAGCACTATGATTAGGGCCTTTGCCATGCATGCAGCTAGCCCACCTTTGATCAGAGCATCCCATATGATCTCAGAGTACATTCAAACCACAGAAATCTTTTATCGTTTTTTCTCAGTAATTTACTCAAATCTTGCTAATATGTACATACATATGTATTACATATATACCTGTATATGCTGTGTGCATTTATATGCAATCTACTTTGCAGCTAGTGAGGAGAGATCCACATGCTACTTCATATTTAATGTGATAGTTTCTGTTTTTGAAAGAATGAATATTTATG
This sequence comes from Crocidura indochinensis, assembly GCA_004027635.1. Classification (NCBI taxonomy): domain Eukaryota; kingdom Metazoa; phylum Chordata; class Mammalia; order Eulipotyphla; family Soricidae; genus Crocidura; species Crocidura indochinensis. The sequence continues at coordinate 3,080 of PVKC010051124.1, forward strand.
TCATGTTTACAAAGCCAAAATTTGTGTTTTAGAATTGTTCATATAATTCTTTTATTATCATCTTAATACCCAGGTTATTAGTTGTGACTCTTCCTCTTTCATTTTTAAGATGTTTTTTAACTTTATTTTTCTTCTTATAATCTTGATTATCCTGGGTAGAGATTTATTAATTTTATTGATGTTTTCAAGACACTGCTTTGGTTTATATTGATTTTTCTCTATTGCCTTCCTTCTTTAATATAATTGATTCTCTCTGATTTTAATTATGTTTTTTATTTGTCTACCTTTAAGTTTAAGTTATTTTTTATGGATTCTCAAGGGGTAAGCTCAGATTATTGATTTTAGCTACTTCTGCTTTACTAGCATATGAATTACTACTATAATTGATAATAGGCCTTTGTTTAAAGAACTCCTTGAATATAATTCTCAATTGCAATCTTTTGAAACAAAACCATTGGGAGATATTTTTGACCTTTATTATGAAAACTTAATAGAGTTCCCAAAATGCATAGGATTGGAGTTTCTAAGATTTGGTCCCCAGGTATTTATTAGTCATAAATTGTTCATGCAGCCTCCATAAATTTATTCAAGTTGCCCATTTAATGCCCTTTCTATGCTTCATTGTGGCTTCAGGTGACACATGTGATTCCAGATTAGTCTGTCTAGGATTCCCCAGGGTCAATCTGTCTTGACAGTTTAAGAAAATTCACTGATATCAGTTTGTTTAGCATTTCTCTTACAATTACGGCTTTCAATCTCTATATGTAAACCACCTCCTATTCAAATATAAACAAGTTTGACTAAATCATGTTTATAGGAACTAAATACGAGGAGTCTTATTATAAATATTAGAAGTGGCCCAAGAGATAGTACAATGGATATTACTGCAAGATAGTTTAATCCTTAGTGTTAGTAGACACCTTTGGATTGGTCTTCAGATTGCCTTCTAATTAGATGTCTTGATTGGTTTCTTTGGTTTACATGTTAAAAAGTTGTTCCCCATTGCCTCCTCATCTGGCTTTTTCCCCTCTTCTTGGGGGTGGACTTTGTTTTTCTCAATAAAGGCTGATTTGGAGGTCTGGAGGGGAAGTTACCACCTTGGGTTGTGGTTCCACGTAGTGGAGTGACTGGCTTGTGGGTGAACAGCTTGCGGTATGATAGTTTTTGTCTGCTATTCTTTCGCAACTGTCTGTGGATTTTTTCTTGTGTCGGAATTACTGCTGGAACTGCGTGTCTTGTCCTACCCGGATTTGGGGCATGGGAATCACTCTCCCTCTCTGGGGGTTGTGGAACACACAACCCATCATTTCACAGTATTTTATAAGGTATCCTGAGACTGCTAGGAGTAATCCCAAAGCCAATGCCAAGATAAGCCCCAAGCACCAAAAGACATGGCCTAAAAATTAAAAATGAAAAAGAAAAAAAAAGGCCAGTCTAAATATTAGCATGAAGTACTTCTCTTATTAGTAGATATCATTTAGTTTTAAACCCTGTAATTTGTATCAAAGGACCAGAGATTTGTAATAAATTATAAACAATACAGAAATCCATATTTAAGGCATATTCTTCAGAAACTTAAAAGAGCATACATTAAAAGAGATCTAAATTCCTATTTGAAAAATAATATTTCGATAAATATGCCAGTGTGCCAAAATCACAAAGAACAAAAGCAATTATGTTACCATGGATGTGATGGGAAGGGGAGCCTTGTCTTCTGCTGATGGGAATGTTGTAGATGCAGAAACTCAAATGTGATATGAAGAAGCAAGAGTAAGAATAAATGCTCAAAGGCATGAAGATATAGAAATTATTTTTTATTAGGAGACAGACGGGATTTGAAGGGGTTAAAACTGAGAGAATGGACATTGAAATAAATGTGGAAAGTGTGGAAATAAAATTTTTATACATTAACCCTAAGTGACCATCCCTAAAATAAAATCTAACAAAAATAGAATTGTGTTACTATTTGTTTCATTTGTTACTATTATTATTATTATTTTACTAATTCTGTGTTTGAATGAAAATTATTTACCTTGTTGAGGAGTGTTACTTATGTAGAAATTGTTCTATTTTGACTCCTCAAATTTATGAATGGCAAACATTCTCAATTTGATCAATTGATATGTATATTTCAATGTGTAAAACGCAAATTCAATATTTCACCTTTATTTTGAATATTCCAAAAATAATAACTGTAGAAAAGCTCAATTGAGAGATAGCTTAAAGACTGCCAAATCAAGTCTATCCAATGTTAATGTTAATGTTTACTTAATTTGAGTTATTATAAGAACAAGATGGAAATTATATAGCATCAAATAAAAGGTACTCTGTTATGTTTTTTGAGATATTACATAAATTACATTGAGAACGATTATGAAAAATAGCCACAAAATCAAGTAATGTAGTAATAACATTTTCTTAGAAGAATGTTCATTATATTTCAAGATATACACTTCCTAGGAGACAACAGAGAAGTTTGCATGAAAAAAATATTTTGCATATTAAAAATAAATTTGCTTTTATGTTGTTTATTAAAATATTGCAAATGATTGTTTTATCCCACCTGACTTTCATTATTATGAAAGTCATTATTATGAAGGTTCATTATTATGAAGGTTGAATGTCATATTTATACAGTTCAAGTCTAGTTTGTTGGTTTAGAGTTTACTACAGTAGATTTAATTCTCCAATTTATCTATCCTATTTTATAAATATTTTTTGGTGGGGGCATTACACCCAGCAGCACTCGGGTTACTCCTGGCTCTATGCTCAAAAATCGCTCCTGCAGGCTCAGTAAACGATATGAGATGGCGGGATTCAAACCACCTTACTTCCGCATGTAAGGCAGACACCCTACCTTTATGCTATCTCTCCATCCCCCAATCCTATTTTAAAACTTGTTTTATTACTACTAAGAATTTCATGTAGCTAAAACCAAAATGTTATATAAAAAGCATACTTTAAAATTATCGCAATATTTTTTCATAGCACTGTATGGAGTGTGGCAAACATAAAATTCAGACAAAGATACATACAACAAAATTATCAGAAGCAAACCAAAATGGGAAAACTTAACTTTCTCTAAAGACAGGTTAACTTAATATAGAGAAAGTTTATAGAGCATTTAGGAAAAAATCTTGATGAATAAGTTTATCTGAATGAAGAGACAGGTGAGGCATTTCAACATGCAAATTTTTCTGTCAAGAGTACAATAAATTTATCATTCATTTGGAGTACAAGTAAAAAATATTTTTAAATAGGGCAGCTGTACTGAAAAGATGTCATGTCTACCTTCCAAAGAATAACAACTAGCAGAGCTACATTCTCATGTCAACGTGCTTAATGGAGCAAAATCTGATTAGAATATTGAATAAACAAATTTACTTAATAAAAATATTTAAAATAAAAATAATATATAATATAATATTCTAGTAAGATCTAACTGAAATTGTTTATATTTTCTATTTCTTGTGATAAAAAAATAAAATTGCTCTAATAAAGATTAGAATGGTTAGTTGAGAATTTATAAGCACCTCTACGTTTTTGTTGACTATTAACAGAGAGATTTTATTCTGAGATAACACATTTTGCTTGCTAGTATTAGGATATTTTTAGTGACCATCAGAGATTATTTCTGGTTGTCAGCTCATTAATTACTCTTGGTAGTACTTGGAGATGATACAGAAAATCAAGGCCAAATCAGCTACATGCAAGGCAAGAGCTCTACTCACTATTCAATCACTCCAGCCCCCCAGAAAGCACATTTTAACTCCCGTTTTTTTATTTGCATGCAAAATAAAATATCAAATGCAATTCACCATGTAGAATCACTAAAATGTTTGAATCACATAAATGTGTTAAGCTTTCCAGGGAATTCTCTCAGCTCCCTCCTATAGCACTTCTATGAAGTCCCTTACAACACCTATTCAAAAAATATGTTTAAAGAGAAGAGTTAAATAAGATATTTAAACCTCTCTTTGAGTGCACAAATTAAAAAAATTCACAAGAAAATGAAACTTATACAACCAAAGCTTTATTCGATGACCAAAAAATGGAAAGTATACATCCCTTGTTCTTAAGTGAGGTTTGTTTTAATTACTATTATGGGGTTCAGAGGAGGAGATGGGTCATTCATTGTTTTAGACCTCATTAGCATCTTGAATCTCTTCACCCCAGAGGAAATTTTAACACTGAAATGGTATTAGGGGTTCTGGTTGGGATAACGCCAGTCTCCTTGAAGTATGGAACATGTGCTAACTGAGAAAATCTATGTAAAACATTAAGCACACAGTCTGAAAAAAATTAAGTTACAATGAGATGACATTATACTTTTACCATATAGTCACAGAATTCTCTGAAAATTCCCTTACTCCTTGTATTTAATGATTTACTTTATATTTACTAAGCTCTCAATCTATGTCAATGGGGCTGATCACCAGTAGCACAATGGATAACTCAGTTAAATATCACTTCTTGATTTTTATACTTTATTGCTTCTCAAGTATCTTTAAAATATTTTAGAACGTTACTATCAAGTATGTTAAATATTGAAATATTTTTATCATAGTATGATTGACCACAATATGCTGTTCTTAGAGCATATATGGTTCTATCCTCATTGGTCACTCCTAACAGGGCTGAAAGGAACCAGTGTTAGTATTAAGCAAATACCTCATTTACTATACTATTTATCTGGCTCCTTTATAAATTTTACCCCCCAAAAGTACTGTTATAAATAATGTAATGCTCATTTCCTCATTTTATTTTGTCCTGATATCAGGCACAGTTCACTATTAAGAAAGAATATTTAATAGATATTTATGAATATTTGATTTTGTTTCTCAGTGTCAACCTCTCTCCACCAGTATTCCCACAGTCCATCCAGACCACTACCACCTCCTTCCTCATCCTGTCTTTGTAACAGGCTCTTTATTTAAATTTGCTTATTAAAGTCTGGGTCTCATGATTTCATTGTTGTTGTCTCTGGTTTGAATTGTTCTGTCCTCTCTTAACACTACCAATACAGTTTATTCATTTATGAATAAGCTTTTTAATTTTAAGTAGTTCTATTTGTTTAATTTTGTTTTTGTTGTTTTAGCTACTGTGATCATTTCATTGAAGATACCTCAGAGGTCAGTTTCCTCTAGAATTCTACCTATGGTCTCTTCATTGTATTTATGGATTCTGTCCTAATATAAAGGTTTTTAATTTACTTAAATTTTACTCTTTGAATTACAAAATAAATAGTTCTAATTTTATTTTTCACATCTGACAGTCCAGTTTTCACAACATCCTTTGTTGAAGAGACTTTTTTTTTGTTGTACTTCATGTAATATAGCTTCCTTTAAATAGATAAGTGCCTATAAATCCTTGAGTTTAACTTGTTAAACTTAATTCAGTTCCATTGGTCTTACCCTGATATTAAGAAAGAGAAAAAATTGTTAAGGTAGACAAAGAAGACATTAATCTGAATTATGTCCAAGAGAAATGAAAGATATTTTGTCCAAAGATAATCAGGACTCAATCACACTTATTTTATATTACTAAGAAAAACTGACCAAGGCAAAGAGAAATTCCAGAACTATATATTAAGTAAATTTCAGTTGGAGGTTGTAAACCTATACTTTTTAAATTAAAAAAGTAAAAATTTTAATTCTTTTTTATAGAAAGAACTGTAATTTTGCTTGAGTTTAAATTTAATCATAATAAAAGGGGCCCGGGAGATAGCATGGAGGTAAGGCGTTTGCCTTTCATGCAAAAGGTCATCGGTTCGAATCCCGGTGCCCCATATGGTCCCCTGTGCCTGCCAGGAGCAATTTCTGAGCATGGAGCCAGGAGTAACCCCTGAGCACTGCCGGGTGTGACCCAAAAAACAAAAAACAAACAAAAAAAAATTTAATCATAATGAAAAATATTTGCATAGTGAGAATCTAAGTTTTTTTTTATTAAATCTACATTCTTAGACTTATCATAAGATAAATTTCACAAATGAAGGGCATTTATACACTTAACTTTGCTTCTCTGGGATTTTCTTGGCAAAATACATGTGATAAACAAAGTTATTATATTATATAATAATATTAAAATAGATTTTCCAATTGGGCTTTTTTAAAGTGCGTTAAGATAAAATACATATCTGAGGTATATGCCAAATTATCAGATAGTTAATAATTAGATTGAATTTTCTATATTATGTTTATGATTTGCCATCTTCTTTCCTGATAATTAACTTTTGTTGGAAGAAAGATGCAGACCCAGTTTCTTTGATGCACAGACTGGCTATTTGAGGAAGATTTGTTTTAAACAGCTAGCTACTATGTTATGTTTATCATTTTGTATATCACTGAGTTTGAGAGAATTTTATATTGCAAAAGTAACTGATAGAATACATCTTTTTGATATTTTTTGTTATTTGTTTTTGTCAAGTATTTAAAATTACCAAAAGGCTACTTTTAATATTTTCACATGAATAATAAATAGCATTGTTTATTCCTGTGCAACCATCCATGAAGTAGAGACAATTTTTCAAGCCAAACAGAAAATAATGATAAATATCAACCTTTATTACATTTAATTTCAATTTAATTATTACAAAATGTTTTAAGTAAATTATGCAATATATAAAGAATAAACAGGCCAACTTTATTTTGAGTTATACCCCATACATTTTAAATTGCATTTAAGTATCTATAGCAATAATTAAACTATATTTAGTTAGCCCAGTATAAATCTCTGCATGTTTAAAACTTCATATTCAAATATTTTCAGGTTTTCAGGAAAGTACAACTTAACAATAAGCAAAGAGTTCATATTTACTATCAGACCACTAAGGCTAATTGAAAGTTGAAGGTATTAAAAAAAAAACAATTATAGGATGAAGTCTAGGCTTCTTATGACTTGTGCAAATACCAAGATCTCTAGTTAGAGACCAGATTCTATCAGCCACAGCTGAGTGGAAAAGTTCCTTGTATCATAAAAATTCCTTGGGGTGTGAAAAGGAGGGTTTACGGAGCCTGTTCTATTCCCGTGACAGTATAGTTCAAGGATGAAGAAAGCCTGTATCTTTTAGGCCAAGGGAATTCCCTTTCTAATTTCCCCAATATTTACCGTTCCTATGCAAAAACAAAAGCAAAAACCTTGCCCCTCCAGCCCTCCTACCTTTTTCTTTTCTTTTTTTTTTTTTCTTTCGGTTTCGTGGTTATTGTTTGGTTGTATTTGTTGCTGTGGTGCTTTTTTGTAGTTGCTGGTTTTGGTCTTTTGTTTGATTTTTGTTTCTTTTTCTGTTTTGTTTATCTTCTTGTTGTTGGTTTTTTGTTTTGTTTTATTTTGTTATGTTTTTCTTCTTGCTTTCCTTCTTTTTTTTTTTTTTTTTTTTTTGGTTTTTGGG
>PVKC010051125.1:0-10465 GCA_004027635.1 Crocidura indochinensis
AAATATGAGGAGAAAAATAAAAAAATCCAAGATAGCTCAATAATTAACTTCCAAAAATTTTATTTAAATATGCATGGATATGTAATTGAACAAAAGAAAAATATTTATATGTTATAGCAAGGTAATCATTAAATTTATATAACAGCAAAAGAAGAAATTTTTCAACATATAGAGAGTCAAATATGAATGTATAGACAAAATCTGATGATTTTTATAAGAGACTTTTGAACATATTTGTCTAACACAATAGTAAGCTGCATATAAAACAAAACAGGTGCAGTTAAAGACACCCCAATATTATGCGTTCTGTTACAAATGTTATATTGAAATGAAAGTGCTTGAATATGACAAAATAATCCTTTGAAAATCATAAAAAATATTCACCAGGTAATCTCAAATATTATTAGAGTATTCAGTAAACCTTCTAACACCTAAGTATAACAAGAAGAGGACATTCCGGATCTTTCCTTTCTTATAATTTGTGCAATCTAAACAATGAGTCCCTATTTCTATTCTATGAATGAACACAGATACGTTTTCTAAAAGCAATGTGAATTAGAAGCTGCCTTTGTGCTGTTTCTTAAAATCAGTTTAGACAAAAATAAATGCTTTGGGAATATCTGTAATGAAAAATAACCTAAATGAATAGAAGGGTACAAACAAAAAAATGTAGCATTTACTACATCACACAGGTAGCACATCTTTGGCATAGGGAGACCTATTTTCCCCCCAAGAATATGTTAATCCTCTCCTTTTTGTGTTTTCAATTGAAATCCTTGATTGATTTTGTTATTTGTTAACATAAAACTTATCAGACAATCATTTCTTTCAGCATCTATTTCCCTTCTGTACTTAGAGAGAAAAGGGCATAGAGGGGCAATGCTCCCTTTATATCAAAACTGGAAAAGAATTAAATTTTGTAACTTTTTTTTCCAATAGTAAACATTTTGTCCTGCAAAAACCAATCCAGTCCAAGGTCAAAGAAGCTATTACCTCCATGATTTATGATTTATATCCCTCACTCCTATGACTGCATTAATTCTTATAATTACTCTGTGGTTTTAGATATAGGACAAAAGTAGTGAGTTATTGAATCTGTAGGTTTGATACCAAATTTCAAAAATAGTGTGTGAGAAAGATATTTAAGATGAAACAACAATCAGCTTCAAGAATAAGTGAAACCCAAATTAGGAAAAATATTCTGCAGTGACAGGTGCTCATATTGAAAGTTATATGAAATAAGTAAGGATTTCATGTTGATTTTTTCTATACCTTTAACATACTAAAGTTTTGTTGAATACATTTCACCTATATGAACTCAAATTCTAATAATTTGTTTTAAAAAATTTGGGCTGCCACATCTGGCAGTACTCAGAGGTTATTCAGATCTCTGTTCTCAGAAATTACTCCTAACTGGATTGGGGGATCATATGTGATTTCAGGGATCGAACCTGGGACAGTCTCACACCCTCCCCATTGTTCTATCACTTCTGCCCTACATTTTTTATGGAAGTAATAGTGGTCAACATATAAATAGACTCGCAGCATTTATATTTTGATATAAATCAAAATTTTGTACATCATGATCACTGAGAAAAATCTAATCAGGCATAAATTGACTCACTTTGACCATTTTATCTTCTTTTTTCTCTCCCTCCAGTAGCTACCACTATTGTATTATCTAACAGTTTGCTTTTAGATTGTTCGCTTTATCTCCCACGTCTGAATGCAATCTATTTACCATAATATTTTCAAAACAACCACACTGCTGCAAATAAAGTGTCTTTAATAGTTTATAGCTCCCACCGTGCATTGGCAATCCATTTGCACATACATACAACCCATTTCTTTCTATTCATCTATTCATTTCTCACATTAAGTTGTTAGCACCAATCAAACCTTGAGTTGAAAATGTTACGGTTAAATATAGTTACATATAATCTTTAAATTTCTATTTTTGTAGTATTTGAATACATATCAAACTGGAATACTAGACAATATCATGAAGATATACACTAAGTTAATGTCATGTTATTTAGAAATATAGATTCTACAAAACTTTCAAAAAGGAACTAATATTTATTTTGCTCAAAATAAAAACTTTTTTTGGTTTTTGAGCCACATCTGGTGACGCTCAGGAGTTACTCCTGACTATGCACTCGGAAATCGCTCCTGGCTTGGGGGACCATATGGGACATCCAGGGATAGAACCATGGTCCCTCCTACATCAGCAGCGTGCAAGGCAAATGAACTATTGCTGCGCCACCACTCTGGCCCCCATGCTCAAACATTTTTAAAGCCAGTCAAGGTACTTGACAAAAACACTTCAATGAGTCCAATAGTACTCTCATTTCCCAAACTAAAACAATTGAATTTATAAAACTCACTGTTAATTAACTGTAAATACTAATAAAAATTTAGACTAAATTCAATATGTTTCAAAGTAATTGGACATCATAGTCAAATGGAATTTATCCATACAACTAACAGATTAAACATATGAAAATTAATAAAAAATACATTTAGAAAAATGATAAATAAATAATAACAATACTCTCAATAGATGCAAAAAGCACTGAAAGTCTTCAGTGACCTTTCCTGATTGATAAAACCTTTGATGTAGTGGCTTTAGAAAAAAATATATGCCTCACCTAATCAAGAACCTGCATAACAATTCCACAGGTAGCATTTAACCTTGATGCTATAAATTTAAACTTTTTCCTTAGGATCAAGGTAAAAACAGAATGCAAACTATCACCACTATTATTTTATATAGTGCTGGATGTCCTAAGTAAAAAAATTAAAGAAGACAAATTAATGGACATCCAAATTAGTAACATCTAAAACTGCCATATGTTATAGATTGTGTTTTGCACTTTCAATATGCAATAACCAAAAAGTCATTGGAAGTATCGAAAATTAAATACCGTTGAAGCATATAAAAGTAACATACAGAAATTATTTGCACTTATATATGACTAATGAAATAATAAATGGAAAGAATTATCTAAATCACAATGGTTGTAAACAAAGTTTACAATATTAATTCTTAATAGTAAGTCTTATTTTAATTATCATTGGTTTACAATGTGACAAAATTTCAGGGGATATGTTTCAAGCCTATCTTTGTGCATAAATGCACATCACTCCCACAATTAAGTTCCAGTATAGCCCCATCACCAGAAAATAATGTATACAATTTATAAAACTCACTATTTCTTTTTCTCTATTCCTTCTGATAACCAGCCTAGTCTTTACCAGGTGTAAGATTTAGTTTTGTTACTGTTTGCAAATCTGTTTTCTTTAGTCATACTCTACATATCACTGAAAAACTCTAGTAAATGTCTTTCACTTCCTTGTTTTTCTAGTATATTTATTCATGTGAAGCTTCATCCACTGTGTAAAAAAAGATAACATAATGTTTTATATACAAAGAATATAAATGTATTCTTTATCTACTTATTTGTTGATGGTCATTTAGGTTGATTGAACATTTTGCCTATTGTGAGTAACTTCCTGGAACATAAGCATCATTTTTAATTGGTGATTTCAACTTCCTCGGTTTTTTTTTGAAGTCTTTTCTTTCATTTTTAATTTTTTGTTTTTTGGACCACACCCAGTGGTGCTCAAAGGCTACTCCTGGCTCTGCGCTTAGAAATCGCTCCTGGCAGGCATGGGAAACCATATGGGTTGTCGGAATTCAAATCATCATCTATCCTGGCTCTGCTGTGTGCAAGGTAAACGACACACTACTGTGCTTCTCTTTGGCCCTTCCTAGTTATTTTATTTTATCAGTTATTTTTATCATTATGAATGTTTATTTTTCCTATTCTCCCTACCCTGTACTACTTAGAAGTAGTACTACCTATTTTTTTCTGAAAGTCCATTGTGTTCATGCATGTTTTAGAGTATATAATATTAATTTTATATCCTGTTAGGTGTATATTCATTTGTCTCCCCGAGTCTATTCTAAATTGTTAATGATAGATATTACATTTAATCATTAATCTTTATGTTCCCTATAACATTTAAATGATATCTTGAATTAAATTGTCAATAAAAGGGGAACATAAAAATACTTTTTAATCTATCCAAACTACTATTTTATTTAAATTACTGTCAAGTTGGAAATATTTTAATTTTCATGTGGCATTATATTTTTTCATTATTTTATTTACTTTCTGTTTTTCAGTGTGTCTAACTCTTACACAAAGCATGAATACAATTCTGAAAATGTTCTTTAGATAGCACCTCTCTGGAAATGGAACATAAAGCAGAAATGTCTTATGAATAGTATTAAAAGAAAACCAAAACAATATTAACTATTTCCTTGTTTTTTGTTTGTTTGTTTGTTTTTTGGGCCACACCCAGTGACGCTCAGGGGTTACTCCTGGCTATGCACTCAGAAGTCGCTCCTGGCAGGCACGGGGGACCATATGGGAACTGGGGGATCGAACCGTGGTCTGTCCTAGGCTAGCACAGGCAAGGCAGCAGGCACCTTACCTCCTGCGCCACCTCCCGGCTCCTGTATCTTATCAATATATTAACTATTTTAAATAAATATTAAATGTTTTTAGAGTTCTGAAAATTTTAATGCAAAGAAAACGTGTATGTAGGGGCAAAGACATTTACCTTATTACTCTAAAGTATAAAAGTAGCATTTTGATATCTATTCTTTAAATATATATTTCACAAAGGAATAAAACTGCAGCGCAGATACACACACACACACACACATCTCTGTCTATTTGGAGAAAGGTATTTCTCACAAAGTGTACAACAATTTGAAGCTGAATGGTTACACTTACATCAGCATTGTGAAGTGGAAACAGAACATTTCATTCCTGGTAAGTGCAATCAACATAGATAGCAAGTCTCTATCAGATGAAAATGCAGGGGAAGGAGGGGTTGTTGTTGTTCTTTTCACACCAAAATATCGTGTTTTCTCTCTTCAACTTTCCATTTAATAATAGCATATATGAATGATGCCTTTTTAGCTTTTTAAAAGCAAATATAAGTGGTGGTTAGAAAAATTGGCACAAAGTCTATTTGACAGAAACTGAAGAATAAAGAGTGTCTACTGATTTCCTAAGACATGGATAGTAAATCCACACACCAAAGCTACAGGGCTAATATGCTGATTTCCATTTCATTGTCTAGTAGTCCCATTCCTTTCACAAACATAATGCCTCTCATATGGTGATAATGAAAAAAAAAGAAAAATACTATTTTGTATGTCTACTAAGTGCCATGCTATGACTAGGAAATAATTTAAAATCCTTTTTATAACCTCTTGGAGTAAAATGCCATCCTGATTTTACAGGAGAAACATTCTGTTTAAAGAGGAAAATAAATTCCCACTCGCACAAGTGACTTTGTCTGATGTCCCATTCTCAATGAAAGTGGCTTTATTCTATTAATTTTTTTTTTTTTGGTTTTTGGGCCACACCCAGTGATGCTCAGGGGTTACTCCTGGCTATGCGCTCAGAAGTCTCCCCTGGCCTGGCCTGGGGGACCATATGGGGCACGGGGGATCGAACCACGGTTGTCCAAGGCTAGTGCGGTAAGGCAGGCACCTTACCTTCAGCGCCACCGCCCGGCCCCTATTCTATTAATATTTTTATTTAAACACCTGATTACAAATATGATTGTAGTTGGGTTTCTGTCGTGTAAAGAACATCTCCCTTCACCAGTGCATCATTCTCATCGCCAATGTCCCAATTCTCCCTCCTCCTCACCCCTCCCTCATCTGACTCTAGACAGGCTTTCTACTTCCCTCATTCATTCACATTGCTATGATAGTTGTCAGTGTAGTTATTTCTCTAACTGCACCATCACTCTTTGTGGTGAGCTTCATATCGTGAGCTGGACCTTCCAGCCCTCATCTCTTTTGTCTCTGAGAATTATTGCAAAAATGTATTTAATAGTTTCACTCATCTATGGGTTTTAAGAAAAATAATAGTGGTTTTATTTTACAGATAATCACTCATGAATTTTTTGTTCTCTTCCTTTATTAAGCATTGGTTTTCTAGAATTATCTTTGTATTCTGACCCTAAACTTCTTTTTGCTATTTAAAAACCCATGAAACATATCGTGAGCTTTTGTTCTGTGGCCCAAGATTCATTGTATCACATCACTTGATTCTTAAATGGATGAATCTAAGATTGCTTCTGAATAAATGCAAATATATAATTATTTTACTTCCACACCATTTTTGAGTTTTAATCACAGAATCAACTTTCAACTACCTGTTGTAGGAGTGAGGAAAGTTGGAGACCCACTTTTTCTTCTGCTAAATCGCCATTGTGATTCATTGTGAATCATTGCTTTGTGATTCATTGATAAGAATAGAATTTTATCACTTTCTTTGTAAGACAATAGATTTCAAGGCCTTATCTACAATTTGATGTCCAAATGAAACCAATAGAGTTGTATTCAGCCTCATGGATTTGTCTTTTAACAAAAGATAAATCAAGTTAAATACCCTGACTTCAATTTTATCTTTGAAAGTAACAAAAGGTCTATTTGAAAGCCCATGAGAGAATGAAAAAAATCTCTATTCAGTTCAGTTTATGATTAAGAAGTATATTAAAATAAGGTTTGCATTATCTAGTCTTTTATCCTTTTACTAAAGCCTTCAATTCCCACATCTTTCTAAATCACAGATAGGCAGAGAAATAGCCCCAAGTGAACCTCAGTCCACTTAAATAAAAAATAAAAAAATATTGTCCTACACCATAGAATGACCTGAGACAATGTTGCTCACCTTTCGAAAGCTGCATTCGATTTGTTTATTCCTATTGTGAAAATAGAATCTAATGAAAGTGAATTCTATAAACCCAAGGTCTTTGCTTGTTACTCTACCTTATTTTTGTCAATTTCTCTAACTAGTACAGTCACCCAAATTTTGTATCTTTCTCAATCTTCTATGATTGTACAGTGTAAGATACATGAACTTTCACTTGAGACAGACCCCAACATCAAGCTTTTCTGAGTCCTGCCTTACTGAAATTCATATTTGTCAGCTACAGATTCATTGGGGTCACTCTCAGTGTTTTGGCAACTCCTGGTAAAGTTCAGTCCAGTTTGAATCTAATATTATGATGTTTGGGCATGATGCTATGGTGCTCAGTTCTGGCAATACACTGTGATCCTGTGTAGAAAAAAATTATACAAACCCCCCCCCCCAAAAAAAAAGAGTGCCAAAAAAGATTTATGTTAAAATGACATTCATCTAACTGACATCAATTACTGGTTTCTGATAACACTGTGAATCATGACAAATGGATACCAAGGGATGAGGTATTCTTAATTAGCAGTAATTACTTCTACATATAATACAGTCATTTTAATAGTTTTAAATCCCTTCCTATAGCATTAAAAAAAAAAGCTTTGTAACCTCTAGGTATTGAAACTCCAGCTGTGATAAAATGGAAATACTTAAAGAAATTAAACATTTACACAAAATCATAATATGCTACAACATTATTAGAAAGATTTGGTGCTGAGCACACAGTAGAGTGAAACAATTTTGTTCATGTGCAGCACAATAGTTTCCTTTATTCATTTTGAAGAAAGGTTATATAAAATTTTATACTTAATATATAAACATATTTAAAATTTAAATTGCTTACAGATTAATTTTTAATTAGATTATCCACCCCTGAGTGAGTAATTTGAAACTCAAATCAAAGATATTTGCACCAAGTAATCTTATCATGGGTAGCATAGTACTGGAAGTTCTTATTTTTCACATAAAAATAATTTGAATAACCTCATTAGAATGAAATATTTTAAAATATGAAAATGCAAAGTTAACCTGTACAATGCTATTAAAAGGGTATACTCATAATCTAATGTGGATTGATTTGTTTTTATCTTTGTAAAAGCAAATCATTAAAAAAAAACTATATCCAGGAATTCTCTATATTTACTTATATTTTTACAATCATTAACGTGTATCTCTAAATTTAAGTTGATTAATGGTGTCACCCAGTAATTCACAGTCCAGAAGAATCTATAGATATGGTAAAAACATGTGTAGTTTCTCTTCAGAACAAATACAAATTTATGAGAGAAAAGACAGATAAATTTGGAATTCAGTTAAAGATAATATACATACTCTTCAATCTTATTTTGGGAGAAAGGTAAGGAAGCATATCTACCAGTATTCAAGGCTCCTGAATAAGCTCTCAGGAATCATTCCAGGCAGGATTTATAGAACCATAAAGGATCCAGGTATGAGACCATGATGCAAACCACATATAAGACAAGCACCTTACCTATTATACTATCTCTCCAGCACTATACTCTTCAATTTTAATAAAAAGACTTAAAAGAAAAACAATAATATAAATGATAGATAACATAAATGGATTGTTTAAACATCGGACATATATTTTTCATTGTGTGAGTACATTTAAAATTCTAATATAATTAGGTTCAAATATTTGAAAACTTCTGATAGAATATAGAACTTATTTTTAGCGTACTCTCATTAATATAATAAAATATACCTTTATTTTCTGCTGTAACTATTCCATTCATTTCTATAAGTTTAAAATGAATGTTCCTTTTTACAGCACTTGGCATAATTTTTTCAATATTTTTTTTTCCTTCTTAGGCCACACCCGGTGATGTTCAGAGGTTACTCCTGGCTATGCACTCAGAAATCATTCCTGACTAGGGCAACCATATGGGACCCCGGGGGGATCAAACCAAGGTCCATCCTAGATCAGCCACTTGCAAGGCAAGCACCTTGCTACTGCGCTATTGCTCCAATCCCTATTTCTGTGATTTTTATGCAGTTATGAGAAAAAAATTGACATGCAAAATTTGATGGTACAAGTCTATGTATTGCAAATAGATTACCAGAAAGTTTAACACCACCTTCTGCTGCTGACTAGCTCTTTGGGTCCAGTTGAATTAGAGGACTTCTTTGAGTCTTCATGAGGAGAGTGGGTGAAATATGAAGAAATGAGACCATGCAATGAATGTATGGGAGAAACAGCATTCTAAGTTTAATATCCAGACTAGGGATTTTTATAAGGGGTATATTGCCAGTCACAGGTATATAAAGAATGCTCACATTTAGTTTCTTTGCAAAGTACAATATATCTCTGTTAACAGAAACTTATCAGTGTGCATTGTTTGATCTTTAAAACAATACACAAGACTTGAGGTTGTTTACAGCCTTAGGATAGAATACAGTTCAGTTAGGAGCCCAGAGGATAAAAGAAAGGTAAATTTTAACATCTTAAAGTAGTTCCTCTGGGGCCAGGCCCTTGGTGTCATACTGATGTAAATTAAGAGATTAGCTAGAAATCAGGTTTCCTTATCAAGTTTCCTTTTCCTAAAGGAACAGGTTTTTAGATCTAGGGGCTTATAACAAATGACTAACTTTCTAAGGTCTGGTTTTGAAAGGGGTAAATAAAAGAGATAAACTAATATGAAAGGGGTACAGAATCTATAGCAGGTAAAATTCAATAGTCCAATGCTATTCTGTCCAAACCTTTTTGGAGTGTAAATTAGTTAGCATATATTCAAAGTGTCTAGGGGAAGTCCTTGAAGCAAAGCAATCCTTTCTGTTACAAACTGCAATGATATTCAAAGACAAGGAAGAAAGAAATTGTTCTTGATGCTGAATTTTCCAGGTAAAGATACATTTAATCAAGGCTATATTGCCTGTTAATATATAGCAGAAGGGAAAATTAGTTTTAGACCAAATAAATGTGAAGGAAATATAATGTCAGTACCATAATATGAACCTCAAAAATATCTCTACAGAATTTCACCAACTCTCTTCGCAGGGGGCTTTTTGGTTGAAAAACCCATGGGGGTTTTTGAATAGCCATCCATGCTAAGAATATGACATCCTACTGGGTCTTCTATCTGTCCTCCTCAGAGAAATGTAGAAGTTCCTATAAATGGTGCAGCAATCATTATCTCAGGTGATTATCTGTTTTATGTGTTTTGTATGCATACTAAGAACATTTAAGAAAATAAAATAATGCATGAACCCACTTACCTGTGGTCCATAGAGAAAAAAACAATCAAGCATTAAAAGAAGAAAAGTTTTGGCCTTGAATAATAAAACTAGGATTTCCAACCAGTGAATGTTGGTGGCTATGTAAAGAGGAAGAGGTAGACTAGAAATGAATTAAAACCATAAATGGTAACACTATTGAAACCATGTTAAACTGTAATAATTTCAAAATATATCTCCCTTACTGAGACTCAAACATATAGGCACATAAAACCCAAATAACTTTGTAGTATTTATTATGCTAATATACTTTCTTTCTTTGAATGTACAATATTGGTGTTCATTTCACAGAATCTCAATGACAGTTATGCAAAAATGAGAAATAAAATTAAGTACTTAGAGATTTTAGATAAAAAGAGTTGTGTTTTTTCTTTTTCTTTTTTCTTTTTTCTTTTCTTTTTTTTTTTTTTTTTTTTTTT
>PVKC010051126.1:0-10471 GCA_004027635.1 Crocidura indochinensis
GCACCTTATCTCCAGCGCCACCGCCCGGCCCCCCTTAATTTCTTATAGTCCTTAGACTCCATTTTACTCCTAGGCTTTGAGTTATCAAGCATTTACCATTGCATGGGAAGGATAGATCAAAGTATAATTATAAGGTCCTGAAACATCTGAGGTACACTAGTGAGAATTTTAGGCAGCCCTCACACAGGATCAGATAATATCAATCTCCTGTATCTATATACTTCTTTTTTCTATTTATTATTCTGAGGTTTTAACATTTAGTCTTTGTGTTACTATTTTTCTTCAGTAGGTCATACTTTAACTGAGAAATTAAATTTATTTTCTAGTATCGTAAAGTTAGAAATGGAATGCTACTGGAAAAAGCATATATTGTAATTGTCCAGTCTTTCTCATGTGCCATGGGAGAATTTACTCAATAAATACTTATTTCATATTTGCTGTTTTGACACATTAACATGATGTTGTAATACAGAGATGAATAAGTGATATCTTTAGCTCTTCAAGAAAAGGAGGTCATAGATTCAATAGATGCTATAATTGAGAAGGGAACATTTGGAATTTCTCAGGAAGATAAAGGTGGAATTTAAGGCATCTCATGGGGAGAATAGCTAAAGTAAATGCTGAGAGATAAAGATTCTCATTGTATATCCATGGGTGAAGTGAAAAAAACAGGACGGTAACTAGTAAGTGGAGGTAACAAGAGGAGTGGAGGGGTCGGAGAGATAGCATGAAGGTAGTGCTTTTGCCTTGCATCCAGAAGGACTGTGGTTTGAATCCCAGCATCCCATATGGTCCCCCGAGCCTGCTAGGAGTGATTCCTGAGCATAGAACCAGGAGTAACCCCTGAGCGCTGCCAGGTGTGACCCCAAAACAAAATAAAACAAACAAACAAATTAAAAAACAAGAGGAGAGGAATTGGGAAGGGTAAAATGAAGTTAATTGACATCAACTCTAATATAAAAATGATCAAATTCTATTAGCAAATACAACTTGCTTTGGAAGAAAAGCAGAACTCATAGCTGCTCTTTTTATTTCTTTTTTTCCCTTTGATGGTGCTGGGAACATGCAAGGCAAGTGCCCATCACTGAGCTATATCCTTGATACATGGCTGTTATTTTCACATTACTTATTTCTTGAACTAAAATATTTGATTTTGGTGATTTTTGAAGCACTTATATCTAGAGATAAGAATAAACAATCCTTAAAATATTTAGTAAATATGTTTTCCTTCCATTGCTTCTGGGTGCAATTATAAATTAACATTTATATACTTGCCAAAAGACTGAAGATAATCTCCTTATTTGTCATAATTTTGTATTCTTAAAGTAATAAAGCAAACTAATAAGGCTACTGGATATAGTTCTAATCAGATAGCAGTTTGGTTAAACTGGATCCCTAAAGGTCAGACATTCAATTAAAATAAGGTACAGCCAGTACAATTGTCTTAACAAAATGGCAAGTTTGAAGCATGTCATAGAAATTCTAGTTAAAAATAAGGAAATACATCAATCATTTGGACATTAATAAAGAGACTGTTCTTTTCTATATTTCTTCAGTGTCCCAAATCAGGAAACTATATTTTTCAAAATCCAACTAGAAACCCAGCATGGTAGTTTGTTAGATCTCCTTGTGATACTGTTCCTGAAACACTGACAGATGAAACTCCCCTAGAACAACTGTCTGCGGACTTTGTAGCACTTTTGCTCCAGGGATTTTCCTTGAGGCAAAAGTCTTGGAAAAACACCACTCCGGAGATGGAAAAACACAGCACAAAGACGGGTGACATCCCCATAGTCAAAAGTCACTCACAGCCTTGACTTGACTCTGGGTTGTCCCTCCTCCCTCACAGAGAGCTCTGGTTGTTTGTTTGTTTGTTTGTGGCCACACTCAGTGGTACTTAAGAGTTACTCCTGACTCTGAGCTCAGAAATCGCTCTTGGCAGGCTCTGGAAACTTATGGGCTGTCAGAGAACGGGCCCAGTCCCTGGTCTACCACGTTCAAGGCAAACGCCTAACTAACGGTGCTATTGCTCCAATTCCTGATAAGGTTACTTTCTATGAACTTTTATGTTACTCCTCCAAGCTCCCAATTCCCAATGTTTATGTTTAACTTCTCTCTGGTGCCTCACATTGCTAGCTGTCCATCTCTGGTATCTTGGGCCCTGCCACCCTGCAAGTACCCCAGTTTTCCTTTCCCTATAATAAGAGTTGTTAGAATGAAGTTAAGTATCTCTGGTAATTATCCTGGGACCCCTTCTTTCTCAGTCATCAGCAGGGGGGAATGTCCTTGGGCCTGGATGCACTGGGAGGAAAGAAACTTACCCTGATAGCAGATTGGATCAGCACAATAGATTTTGTTTATATTTTTCTTCTAGGCAGTAGATTAGTAAGTAATATATCAAGCAAATTACTTTGAACTTTCTGCTAATTGAGAGGACAGTCTATTCTGGAAATTTCCTTCTTCATTACCTTAGTCCCTCAGAGACCTTACCAATTGGTATCCATAACTATTCAACAAGACAGTGTCCATTAATATTCCTGTCAAATGAGTTTTGAAACCAGGCCACCTGACTCCAGAATCTATGCTACTAGCCATTACCTCCTCCTATTTGTCCTGCTGTAACACTGATGTCACTAATATACTAATGGGTTGTGGAAAGATGAAAGGGAAAACTACATTTTCCTATTTTTTTTTTTTTTTTTTGGTTTTTGGGTCACACCTGGTGACGCTCAGAGGTTATTCCTGGCTATTCGCTCAGAAGTCGCTCCTGGCAGGCACGGGGGACCATATGGGGAACCAGGGATCGAACCACGGTCCGTTCTAGGTTAGCGCAGGAACCTTACCTCCAGCGCCATCGCCCCCCACATTTTCCTATTTTTGACTTTATTTCTAATCAAATTATATCACAATAAAATAGATAATCTGGATTTTGTTGCCACTAATTTCTGTAAATATAACATATCTACTATATGTCTTCAACTTTAGTTGAGCTATACTAGGCATGAGGGTTTTTTATTTTATTGTAAAAATTCTTTTGTTATGTTTTGGGGCAGCACCAGCAGCACTCCGGAATCACTCTTGATGTGATGAGGGGACCTTTATTCAAGTCCTCAAACCTAAGAGAATGGAAGGCAAAACAAAACTCCTAACTTTAGAGGGAAAACAAAATAAAGTCAATGCCAGTCTAAAAAAGTTCAATTCCAGTTTATTTCATCAGTTATTCAAATAGACTCAAACTATAAAAAATTGCACAAAAATTGTGCAAATATGTTATTCCATGTTATATATTTCAAATTCTTCAGAGAAACAAATTCAAGAGAAAGTGTGTGCAAGAGACATGCATGCACACACAGTATGTGTATGTGAGAGAAAGATAAGAAGGAAGAGGCTGTTTTAAGAAACTGGTTTACGCATCTGTGGTGTTGACAAGACTAAATTCCATAGGCAATCTAGAATTTGGAAACAAGTTGATATTGAATGCAAAGGAAGTCTTATTTCCTCCATAGGGAACTTTTTCTTTAAAAAAAACAGAACACTTACCTATTGGCTATAGAATGATAGTACATTATGTACTGCATGTGAATTTGATATCTGGCACCCTATAGATTAGCAAGCACTGTCAGAAATAATCCCTGAGCACAAAGCCACAAGCAATCCCAAAGCACAACTGGGTGTGGCCCAAACCAAAAACCAAAGTATAACCTAAAAGTCATTTTACCTATTGATTGAAGCCCACTCACATTATAGATGTAGTGACTTTATTTAAACTCTACTTTAATTAAATAATCAAATAAACCCATGAAAAAAATTTCACAGCAACATCTAGACCACTGCTTGACCAACCAATTGAAAATTAGACATTAATCAAGATAACATAATATTCTTATATAATAATACACATAAACATAGAGAGCCACATCTGATAACTCTAATAGTTCACATTTATTACATGTGCTATGCTATTACTTTACACTAATTATTATTCTATTTGACAAATTATAAATTGAGTCAGAAAGTGCCCAAGTACTTTTCCCATACTTACATCACTAGCAAAGACTGAGCTTACTCACTATTTATAAACCTTACCACTAAACCAGAAAAAAATAATGCAATAAACAATAAATATTCTCTCAATCACTTAACATTGTAACATCTAAATAAGAAAATGAATTCTCACATGCGGAGGTGGGGTGGGGAGGAGGGAGATTTGGGACATTGGTGATGGGAATGTTGCACAGGTGATGGAGGTGTTCTTTACATGTCAGAAACCCAACCACAATCATGTTTGTAATCAAGGTACTTAAATAAAATGTTTTTTTAAAAAAGAAATTGATTTCTTTCTTACTGACTCTTTCATTATTCTCCTTGCCCTGTCTCCATGGGATAGGTCCTCAAAGAACAACCTCCAAACTTGCCAGATTTTCATGTGAGAAAAGAGTGCAAATTCACTTAATTTAATTTCCTACAAATATGAGAATACTCTCATAGTATAAATGTCAGTTATTTCATTTAAAGACCAGCAGACCATGCACATGTAAAAATGGGCAATAAATTGGCCTGGGCTGAATGGTCCTCTTGAACAAATGTATTTGTTTAAAACTAATAAAATTGAAATTAGTGCCAAGAAAAAAATAAAGAAAATGAATTCCTTATCTCTCTACTTTTTTTCTACTGTGAAAAAACCCAATCTTTCAATTGAACAAATATTTTTCCCATTCTCTCTCTCATGACTTCTAAGTAAGCTTCACTCAATAACTATTAAATGGAAGGAAATGAAGTCAATAAAATAGAACAAAGCAAAAAAAATAAAACAATAAAAGATAAAGAAAGATAAATTATTATTTTAAGAAGATTTGGGATCAGCCACCATGATTTGTACTGCTGGTAAGGTTCTTGCTTTCACACTGCTGCCAGCTTCAATACCTTGCACCACATATGTATCTTTAAGCACTTAGAAATGATCCTGAACACAGAGAGCCAGAAATAAGCTCTGAGCACAGTACAGTGTGACCCAACACCAATGAATGAATGAATGAATAAATAAATAAATAAATAAATAAATAGAGTATATTAGAGCTGGGAAGATAGTGTAAAGCACATGCTTTGCACTCAGGAACCTTGAGTTTGATCCTCAAATTGCCATTTTTTCTAAATATCTCAGAGCATGATAATACTCCTCCTCAAGCACTGTTATGTGGTCACAATATCCCCTAAAAATAGTAAGTAAATTAGGGGCCTGAGGAGTATACAACAGGTAGGATATTTGCCTTTTATGTGGCCTGCCCAGGTTCCTTCCCCACCATCATATATGGATCCCAAGCACCACCAGGAGTGATACCTGAATATCACAGGGTGTGGTTCAAAAACAAAACAAATAACATATACATTAGAAATAGCAATGTACTAAATAGACAAATGTAAATTTCCAACATAAAGAGAAAAAAATTAAGATTAGTTTACAGTGATATAAAAAGTACATCATGAAATATAACTATATTATAAGTTATATAATGATCTGGAGTAAAAGGGTATGACATTCTGGAAATTCTATTTCCAGATATATTAATACATAATACAATTTCCCTAATTCCACTAAGATGAATAAAGAGGGTCTAGAGAGACTTGCAAATGGCAGACCACAGTTTAATCAATCCCAAGCAGAGCAAATGACCCCTGAGTATCAACAACAGTGAACCCTGAACACAGAGCCAGGAATGATTTCTGAGCAGAGCCAGTATAGACTAAAAACAAACAAAAAAAGCAAGAATTAATAAACAAAAAAGAATCACTAAACAAAATAAAAAAAGGATTAAAAAGAGAATAATCTGTAAAACGGAAGCAGTTTCAAATACTCCAAGGTAATTAGATTAGGATTATCAAAAGGACACAGTCTAATTACCCTATTAAAAGTCAAAACGCAAAGCAAACTGGTTAAGGCACATACTAGCAGGAGCCCAGCCAGGGCTTGATCTCTGGTACCACCTGGGATCTGAGAACTGCTAGCATACCCAGGATTGTTCCTAGCACCACAGGGCTGAGAAGCCTGGCATCCTCAGGCTTTAAACAACCAGTCTGATAGGCCAACAATTTCAAGTGAGAGCTCTGTCTCTCTGAGGATCTCTTCGGTGTCCTTCATCATCATCATCATCATAAGCAACAGCAGCAGCAGCAGCATTATTCTTCAGGTATTTGAGCAAAAATGAAAATTATACATAAGCAAGAGAAAAATATTCTACCTCAAAATTCACCACAACAATCAATTCCACAGAACAATAGATCAATATACAAAGTCTTAAGAAAACCTAAAATTAACAACAACTAATCAAGTTGCTCTTTGACCATAAAAACTATTGATATTATTCACTATCATGAAGTAACTCAGGAAGCACTACATGTATTATTTCCTTTTTAGGGAGTTTGCTAAGTTTGCTTGACAATGACTCTGCCAAATAAGAATGTTATTAAAAAAAAAAAACAAACCCTAGAAAATGGCAAAGCTAGTTTTAAAAGAATTGGTGATGTACAAACTGCTCCAATATATAATAAATTCATAAAAATATGAGCAAACTGAATATTATAAAACAAAACAATGCTAAAATGATCACATACCTACAAAATCTGACTTGTGTGTAGAAGGGAACATGAAAAAACTAAAAATGTTTCTTTAAAACTTTTTTAAACAAGAATTAATAAATATTGACTATATTTTACTTTTTTATATTTTATTTATATTTTAAAATATAGGGCTTTAGAGATAGTATAGAGGATTAGAAATTACCTTTGCACACGAGAGACCCATGTCCCATCGATGGCACCCCATATGACCCTGAGACCTTCCAAGAGTGATTCCTGATACAGAGCCCTGAACACCTCTTGGTGTTATCCATAACTCAACGTAAAAATAATAACTTAAAACAAATAAATATTAACTACATAAACATATGTATATTTTTCAAAGTGTTTCATAGTAGCCAATTCATGTTTATTCCAAAATCTTGGGTTGACTTTTTTAAAAAAGTTTATGGATTCACTGATTCAAAAAATATCTTGCCATGAAGAAACATTTCTCAATTTAAAGTCAAATACTATTCATTGAAAATATTTGCTCATGGGGCCAGAGCAGTGGCGCTAGAGGTGAGGCCTTGCAAGCCCTAGCCTAGGAGGGACTGCGTTTCAATCCTCCAGCGTCCCATATGGCCCCCCCAAGTCAGGAGCGATTTCTGAGCACATAGCCAGGAGTAACCCCTGAGCGTCACCGGGTGTGGCCCCAAAAATCAAAAACAAAAACAAAAATTTGCTCAGGTCTCACTCTAGTTTCAAGATGTAGCTCTTGGATTTCCCAGGCATCACAGGTGGCCCCTAGCACCACTGCGCATGAGCAGCTCACATTGCCTAAGGAATTCTAAACTGTCAGGCTCTCTGACCAGGATGAGCATTCAGAGGATGCCCTCGGGACACAGAGTATGGAGCGAGAGTCCCTAAAAATAATTTATTTTTCCTTTTTATTCTAGTCATCAAATACATTTTAATGTTTGTTTTCATGAATTTAATACCCTTGTAAATAAAAATAAAAGAATACATGAACATCAAAAATAAGAGAATAAATATTGTGGGGCCAGAGCAATAATAGTACAGTGGATAGGGTTTTCCCCTTCCAAATTGGGTGGATGACCCAGGTTTGATTCCCATATAGTTCGATTCCCAGAAACTGCCAGGTGTAATTCCTGGAGGACACTGAAGATCTTCAGGTTTATTCCCAAGATTTTGGAATAAACATGAATTGGCTACTATGAAACATTTTGAAAAATATACATATATTTATTTAGTTAATATTTATTTGTTTTAAGTTATTATTTTTACGTTGAGTTATGGATAACACCAAGAGGTGTTCAGGGCTTTGTATCAGGAATCACTCTTGGAAGGTCTCGGGGTCATATGGGGTGCCATCGATGGGACATGGGTCTCTGGTGTGCAAAGGTAGTTTCTAATCCTCTATACTATCTCTAAAGCCCTATATTTTAAAATATAAATAAAATATAAAAAAATAAAATATAGTCAATATTTATTAATTCTTGTTTAAAAAAGTTTTAAACAAACATTTTTAGTTTTTTCATGTTC
This sequence comes from Crocidura indochinensis, assembly GCA_004027635.1. NCBI lineage: Eukaryota > Metazoa > Chordata > Mammalia > Eulipotyphla > Soricidae > Crocidura > Crocidura indochinensis. Next base: position 8,119 of record PVKC010051126.1, read on the forward strand.
CCTTCTACACACAAATCTGTTTTAAGATATGAATATCTTAAAACAAAGATAATCCCTATCCTCAAGCCATGTAATGTTCAAGAAAAAAGTGTATCTTGAAAACCCCTGAATCTACTAGAGCCACTAAAGTAGTAGCAACTAATGAATAGCATTGACAAGTGGAAAATGAATTATTTTATCTTTATCTCACTATTTTTTATTATTCAGTTTTATGAAAGTCTTTATACTGTGAACTTGTGGCATTTACAACATGACATTTAAGCAATTAAATTATACTGAACACCAAGGAAAACGGTGGGAAATGGATGTCTGTATTGTTATTTCAAACCACTTTCACATGGACCAGGAGATAGCTAACGCTTAGAGGTTAATGTACTTGTTTATCTATGGTCAACCCTGATTCCATCTCCTGTACCACTAAGTATAACCTAATGATGCCCTAACTGTCCCTGTTTCAGGGCCAGACCAACACTACATTCTCAGTTCCGAGCATTGAACCTATGGTGCTGGGAGGGAAGCTATAGAGATTGTATGTGGGTAGAGCTACTGCCTTGCATATGGCTGATTTGGATTGGATCTTTAACAATTCTCCTGAATGTGGCCAGGAGTAATCTGAGTAACATGAAGAGTGGCCCTAAAATAAAAAGTTCCACTTTAAAGATGGAACTTTCTGGGGCCGGTGAGATAACATGGAGATAGAATGCTTGCCTTGTATGCAGAAGGACGAGGGTGTGAATCCTGGCATCCCATATGGTCCCCCGAGCCTGCAGGAGCGATTTCTAAGCATTGAGGCAAAAGTAACCCTGAGCGCCGTCGGGTGTGACACCCCCCACCCACCCCCAAAAAGATGGAACTTTCTGAGGAGAAAAGAACTGAATAATTATGTACTTTTTTCTAAAATAACTTCAGAATAACAAAAGAAGGAAAAGCAAAAAATATAAAAATAAATAGGATATTGAGAAGTAGAGGGACCAAGAAAGAGGTTTTACTTTTTTGACTACATTATATTTTTATTGTATTCAGAACATGTTGAATATTTCATTTTGGAATTATGTGTTTTACAGAATTCCAAAGTTAAATTAAATTTCAAGAACAATCCCTGAAATTCACAATGAAATGAGCAAACAAGTATCTGTGTTGCTACTGCGTATATGGTGCCTGAGCATATGTCACCCTTGTGATATGAGCTTTCATACTTTAATAATGAAATGCGTAATGGTTCTCTCTTTACTCTGGAAAAGGCCATGCTCTCTCATGAGCATGTTACTTTTTCTTTCTTTCTCTCCCTCCTCCCTCAAAACTCTGAAGAAAAACTATTTTGAGATTTTATTTTAAAAAGTAAATAAACCTATATGTATTAGATGTCAGCATCACTACAAAGAGAACTTTCTTTTTTTTTTTTTTTTTTTTTTTGGTTTTTGGTTTTTGGTTTTTGGGCCACACCCAGTGGTGCTCAGGGGTTACTCCTGGGTGTCTGCTCAGAAATAGCTCCTGGCAGGCACGGGGACCATATGGGACACTGGGATTCGAACCAACCACCTTTGGTCCTGGATCGGCTGCTTGCAAGGCAAAAGCCACTGTGCTATCTCTCTGGGCCCTAAAAAGAACTTTTAAGGCAACTTTAAAATAAAGAAATTTTGGTTGGGAGAGATAATATATGGGTTGTTTGTAATGCGTGCAACAAATACCAATTTGGTCCCTAACACTAAATATAAACCCCCCAAAAAGGGGGTCTTGGCAGATTGTGGCCCAAAGATCTTCCACCCAAATAAAATACAAATAAAAATGATAGTATTTTTTAGTGTGAAATAGTCTATATGCAATAAAATATTGCAAATAAAATTTGTCTTTTATTGTGTTTTTATTATATTGATCAGGTTGGCATTGTATATTTAGAATAAAACGTAACCATGCTTATATCACTGGTATTTGGGGTGAATAAATGAAAAGATGTAAAACTAAATAAATTTATGATGGGGCCCGGGAGATAGCATGGAGGTAAGGCATTTGCCTTTCATGCAAAAAGGTCATCGGTTCGAATCCCGGTGCCCCATATGGTCTCCCGTGCCTGCCAGGAGCAATTTCTGAGCATGGAGCCAGGAGTAACCCCTGAGCACTGCCGGGTGTGACCCAAAAACCACAATAAATAAATAAATAGATAAATAAATTTATGAAAGATCTCTGTATAGAAAATGTCAGCAGGCATTCTCAATTTTATACATACAGAGACATTATCAACTATTTTAGAAAGGTCTTAAAATAACAATTCTTAACAATAGTCATCCCTAATGTCCACATTATGATCTCTAATTACCATTCTTAACTCAAAACATGGAGTAGAGCCCATCCTCAA
>PVKC010051127.1:0-10446 GCA_004027635.1 Crocidura indochinensis
AGAAGGTAGAAGAGAGAGAGACAAGAAGAGAGAAAAGGGAAAACAAAACAGAACAAAGCAAACAAACAATTAAGCAACAACAACAAAAATATGAAGTAATGAGAAGAGAGGGTAAAAGAACAAGGGCATGTTGGTTTGCTTGAATGGGTTCAATGATTAAGCCCTGCAGTAAAATTCTGTAGGTAACAGTTATTGCTTCGGTGGTCTGGCTGGTCATGCACTTCAGGTCCTAAAAGAAGGCATAATCTAAAGATAAATGGTATGTTAAAGAGTTATATCCGGACATTTTCATGATGCAAGCTGAGTATGGTACCTCGAGTTACTCAGCACCAAGGTACCACTCATTATAGGATGTTCACCCTTTGTATCCAGGAACCCCTATGGGCAGAAAAACTGAGAGGTTATTTTAGATGTGGTAAAGTTAAGGCAATCAACCATAATGTTTTGAAATGTTTCCATTGGAGTCAATAATTTCCGATCATAATCTTTACCTGTATTCCTGTATAAGATCCCTAGTAAATTATTGTGGGCCTTTGCAGTAAAACGATAATTACATACCTGTTCTCTCTATGCTGCTCTTTCTGCTGTTGTTGGTTTCTTTATGATATAATGTGTAGTTGGGCTTCGTGTTGTTTCTCTTCCCTTTGTTTTGAGCTCTACTTCTTAGTGTATGGTGATTATTACAGTGTTTGTGGTTTCTATCCTGTTACACACTGTTAATTAATCGTGGGCTTTTGGTTATATATCTGGTACCTATTCTAGATACTTCAGAATAGTTCTATCATTCTGTGTTTATCTTTCGTCTTCTGGCTTGCTTTGTTTAACATAATATGTTCTAGGTCCATCCACGTTGCTGCAAGGTCTGTGATTGTATCATTTCTGACTGCCATGTAGTATTTCATTGTGTATAGATACCACATCTTAATGATCCACTCATCTGTTGTTGGACATTGAGGTTGGTTCCAAGACTTGGCTATTATACTGAGTGCTGCAATAAATAGTGGGGTGCACATATACTTTGGGATGAATGTTCTTTCGACTTGGGGGTAGATTCCTAGGAGGGCAATTGCTGGATGAAATGGCAGTTAAATTCTGAGTTCCTTTAGCACTCTCCAGACTGTTCTCCATAGGTGTTGGACTAGGGGGCATTCCCACCAGCAGTGGATGAGAGTGCCTTTCATACCACAGCCTGCCAACAGATTGTTTCCATTATTTTTGATGTGAGCCATCCTCACTGGTGTAAGGCGGTACTACATTGTTGTCTTGATTTGGATTTCTCTGATGATGAGTGAAGGTGAGCATGTTTTCATGTGTTTGTTGGCCATCCTTCGGTCTTCCTCAGAGAAATTTCTATTCATTTCATCTTCCCAATTTTTTATGGCTCAGCTTTCTGAGTGCTTTGTATATTCTGGATATCAGCCCTTTGTCTGATATATCGGTGAACAGATTTTTTCCCAGTCAGTTAACTGTCTTCTTGTGTTAAGTAGGGTTTCTTTTGCCATGCAGAAGCTTTTTAGTTTGATGTAATCCCATTTGTTTATGTTTTATGTTAAAGTTCTTGCCATTGGTGCTCCCACCTCAAAGACATTTTGGATATATAGGTCTTCAAGTGTTCTACCTATTTTATTCTCAATAAACTTTATAGATTCGGATCTGATTTCAAGGTCTTTGATCCATTTTGAGTTGACTTTTGTATAAGGAGTGAGGCATGGTTCAATTTTGAATTTCTTACATGTGATTTTCCAGTTGAAACCAATACCATTTGTTGAAGAGACTTTCTTTGTTCCACTTCAAGTCCTTGGCTCTTTTGTCAAATATTAGTTGAATGTATATCTGGGGGTTTATGTATTGAAATTCTGTCCTGACCCACTGGTCTGAGGTCCTGTCTTTGTTGCAGTACAACACTGTTTTGATCACTATGGCTTTATAGTATAGTTGCAGGTTGGGTAAAGAGATGCCACCCAACTTCTTGTTTTTCAATATGTGCTTGGCTATCCTGGGTCTTTTGTGGTTCCAGATGAATTTTGTGATAGATTGCTCTAATTCTTTAAAGAATCATGTCTGAATTTGGATAGGGATTATATTAAATCTATATAGTAGTTTGAGTAGGATAGTCATTTTGACTATGTTGATTTTACCTACCCATGAGCATGGAATGTTATTCCATTTCCTTAGATCCTCTTCAATTTCTTTCTGAAGTGTTTTAGAGTTTCCCTGGTATAGGTCCTTCATTTCCATTGTAAGGTTGATTCCTAGGTACCTAATATTTTTGATACTATTTTAAATGGAATTGTATTTTTAATCCCTCTCTCTTCAGTTTCTTTATTTGTATAGAGAAACGCTACTGTCTTTTGTGTATTGACTTTGTAGCTGGTCACTTTGCTGTATTGGTTAATTGTTTCTAGGAGCTTTACTGTGGACTCTTTAGGGTTTTCAATGTATATCATCATATCATCTGTAAAAATAGATAGTTTGAGTTCCTCTTTCCCAATTTGGATTCCTTTGATTTCCTTCTCTTGCCAGATTGCTATTGCTAGGACTTCTAAGGTGGTTGTTGTTACAATCGGGGATGTAGGTCATTTAGAATCAGTTTTGTTTGCACAAATAATGCAAGATCATTTTTGTTTGAGAATGTTTTTAGGCTACCATCCCATATGAATGATAGTTTTGCCGGGTGTTGTACCCTTGGCTGGAAATTGCTTTCATTCAGTCATTTAAATATTTCATTCCACTGTCTTCTTGCTTGGATTGTTTAAAAAGGGAGATCTGGTTTGATTCTTATGTTCCTTCCTTTGTACGTGAAGTTCCTTTTTTCCCTTATTGCTTTAAGGAGTTCCATCTTTCTCTCTTTTTTTTCTTTTTGCCAATTGGATTATTATATGTCTTGGTGTGGTTTATTAGGTTCTATTTTTATTAGGGACTCTTTTCACTTCCTGGATTTGCATGAAGTATTCTTTCCAAAGGGTGGTAAAGTTTTCTGCTATTATTTCCCTAACTAATTGTTCTTACCCTTTCCCTGTTTCCTTTGCTTCTGGTATACCTACAATTCTTATATTATTTCTTTTTTTTTTTTTTCATTAAGTACTAGACTTTTCCTTCCAGTGCCTTGCCTCTTAATTCCTTGTTGGTTTCTTGGTCATTTTTGGTTTCCAGTTTTCCTTTGAGTACTACTATGTGCTTCTCCATCTCTGTGATTCTGCTAGTCTGGCTTTTTATGGTGTCTATTAATTCGTTTAATTGCTTTTGTATGGAGTCTCTCATATTCTGTATAAGATCTTCTTTAATTTGGCTAATTCCTCCATGGATTTCTTGTACTCTATGGCTAGCAATTTTCTCATTTCCTGTACAAGGGTTTGCATTTCCTTTCTCATGGCTGCTTTTAAACCCTCATCTCTTGGATCTGTGTGTTTTGGTGGACTTGGTAACTTAGTAGGAGTTCTCTCTGTATCTCCAGCTGTTAGGGTCCTCTTTGATTTACCCATGGTTTTTGCAGTTATTTGTGTGGCTTGGAGAGCAGTACCTTCCAATTTTGGCCCACTTTTGCTCACTGTGGTGTGGGGCTGGGTCCCTTCTCTAGATTGCAGCTCTGGGTGGGACTTGGGTGGGCTGGCTGAAGTTTGGCCTCTAGAGTGCCCTCTAGCGGAGCCTGATTAGTTGCTGCCTCCTCTTATTGCCAGCCAGTGCAATACCGCACCTGGCCACAATGGTGGAGGGCGCTTTTGAGCCTGGCTGCCTTGTCCTCCTCCCCTATGTGGAAGTCAGTGGAGATAGGCACCCTCCAGGCCTCTGCCGGAACCCACCCCCCCACCCCCACCCCCCGCCTGTAGTTCCTATCCTGTCCCAGGGGCACCGAGATGCAGTGGGGCAGGGGTGGAGACAGAGGAAGGCCCCCTACTGTCTGCCAGCCCTGGGACCTTCAGAGATGCGATTGGGGGAGGGGCGCAGATGGGGGGAAAGTCCCCACTGTCAGCAGCTGCTGGGACCACAGAGACACAAGCAGGTAGTGGGGGTGGGGCACAGGCAGGGGAAGTTCCCTACAGTCCGTAGTTGTACTTTTAATCAAGCATTTGATCTATAGTTTTGTCTTCTTTGATTGTTCCAAATTGTCAAATTCTTAGCAAGTATTTTTAAGTATGTTTGATGTTAATTTTTGTAGAATCTAAAGTGCTATATATAGGAAAACTGTCCAAGTGTAGTTTTTGATCAGAACACTTGACAATCTGATTTAAATGCTCTAAAATTAGCCCATAATAATATACTCATGCATAGAAGAAAATCATATAGAAAAATTAGTATAATGCTTTATTGAATATTTTATATCCTAAGTAAGATAATATTAAAATATATATCAAACATGGTAACTATTCGAATTCCTGGGAATCATTCCTTTATCCTACCACAGTAGTATTTCCCACAGTTCATATTGGGTCTGAATGATTCACAGCTATTAAGAAGGTAACTGCATATAGAAGGTGACAGACTTGAAGAGTAGATAGGATGTTGTATTATCATTTGTGTCATGGCCAATTAAAGCTCTTCTTCAAGAATTTGAAGTTTTAGCTGAAAGAATTCAATGATCTTTGTGCTTGGAATTTTAGCAGATGAAATTAAAAGCCGTAAAGTGTCATAAGAACTGGGAAGAAGGATGATGAAGTATATAGCAAAGCCTAGTAGATAGAGAAATACCAGAAACCTGTGAGACCCCTATATCTCTTATTGATTCTGGCTCTGCACATACCTGTAATTATCCTTTTGAGGAATCAGAAAGGCAGTCAATGAATATTAGTTGGAGCTGGAGTAATAGTACAGTGGATAGGGTGCTTGTCTTGCATGCAGCTGACCTAGATTTGATCATTAGTATCCCATATGGTCCTCCAAACCCATTAGGAGTGATCGCTGAGAGTAGATTCAGGAGTAACCCCTGAGCACTGCCTGGGTGACTCAAAAAAACAAAACAAAACAAAATAAATAAATTAAATAAATGGCCAACTTCATCTGTTTGTACTTCAATTCTATCAAGTTTTATTTCTAGATAAAAACATGGGATGGTGAGTTAAAGGTATAAAGTTACATGGCATTTACCACTCTGGGTGCCTTGTGGTTATGTAAGTCATTCTAATATTTTGTCAATATAATACATAAATATAAAACAGATAAAGTGGATCCAAATAGCATGTTGTCTGGTGGGCATTATTTTCAGAGAGTAAGCAGACACTCTAGTAATTTATGATATTTATACGTTTTCTGAAATGTCACAAGTGTATTATTATTATTATTATTATTATTATTATTATTATTATTATTATTATTCGGCTTTTAGGTCACACCCGGCAGTGCTCAGGGATTATTTCTGGCTTTTCACTCAGAAATTGCTCCTGCACGTTCTGGGGACCATATGGGATGCTGGGATTTGAACCACTGTCCTTTAGCATGCAAGGCAAATGCTCTATCTCAAGCTTACCTCCAATCCCTCATAAGTGTATTCTGAGGCAAAAAAAAGAATAGGTCAGATCTCTGGTACAATATATTATACTAATATGTTATATCTTTCAGTAAAAATTGTCCTACAAATTTAATATTTAAGTACCTATATATTCCTTTCTTGATCCTTAAACCAATATTCTTTACCCTATGTTCAATTTGGAAAGCTCATGATACTTGAAAGGTATAGTTCTGCAAATTAATTATCCTAAAACATAAAGATAAGATCACTTGTGTTCACATAACAATAAGTGATTACTTTGGGGCATCAAACATGTTAAAGCTTGCAGTTTTAAAAAGTCTTTGACTACTTTTATGTGATGAGTTTTAGTTAGATAAATTAGTTATCAGTGGTTCCAGAATTACTTGACATAGATATAAAATCAATTCTTTTTGCTTTTTGACTTCAACCAAATGATCTTCATTTGCATGCAACTAAAGCACTGAAGATTAAATATAGCTTTGCCTAACATCAAAGACACCCTAGAGATCAAAATAAAGTAAGTTCTAAAGAAGCAATTCTCTTGTCTTCATATGTACGTTTCTATTTTCTCTTGTAGTATGGATCAGTTCAAAGCAATCTCAGAATCTGTGGACACTACCAACATTTAATGGCTCTATTTTAACCTCAGAGGTAAGAGTGGTAGTTAATGGGATATGAAAATTCTGATATCTTAGGAAGTGTCTGTGACTGGATCCTGAAAATCTGAAATTATATTGAGTATAAATTATCTTTGGACAAATTCAGTTGGCTTCTTATAGAAGTGTACAATTTCTAGTATAAGTATTGATTTATAGTGAAAGACTTTATTTTCATTCATCAATATATATATATATATATATATTATTCACATAAAGATCATTGTTTTCTGTCATATGTTGTGTGGGTCTATCTTTAACTTTGTTTTCCAAGAGAAAGAAAATTCAGATAATAAATAAAACTGAAAGATCTTGACTGGGTTAAAATCAGGTCAGGGCAGCTTAAGCAATGCTAATATTTTTATAGATGATTTGTGTGTGGGACACAGATTGAAAAGAGTATAGAAAATAGCACTATGGGATTCAATTCACATGACAAAAGGAAATTGTACAAAGTTTAATCCATTCCCATTATAGTCTCAAGATTGTAATCTTCTTGGACGCTGAGCCTAGAAAAGATTTTTCCCTTATAAAATGCATCATCGAGTTGCCTTAGAAGTGGAGCTGTGGGCTAGAGGGAGGCGGTACAAGTTATATAACATGCAATTTAAGATAATGGCCTTTGAAAAGGAGAAATTAATATAAACAGACGGGGCCAACAAAGCTTCAGTCATCTAGAAGGTAGTTTCAATCACCACTGACATTAAACAATATAACTCCCACTGAGTCGACACTATGTTTATTATCATTTAATTTTTTGCCCACATCGACTCTTTCTTATCGTGATATTGCAGGGATTGCAAGCTCTGTTATGACTACAATTGGTAGAAAGAGGCATTCATCTCAGTGAGTAACAAGATACAGAAATTGAGCTCTCTATCTTAACCTTTTGTGGCTTTAAATATTCCACTGAAAACATTAGCAAAAATGGAAGCTATAGCATTTCCATAATTATCACAGCAATGTCTTTGTTCTGATAATGATAGAATCCATACTTTCAATTTGGAGTGCTTAATAATAGCAGCTGTCTTGTCTGTTCAACTGTGGGGTTTCAGGGCTCTCATAATTATTCATTTTCACTCACTTGACAGTGGGTGTTTCCTTGACACATTTCAGGCCACATCAGAAGATAGAATTTTAATCTCCTTTTAAGTGTTCTGCTATACATAATAATATTGAATTATGCATTAATAACTAAATTTAATTGACCTGGAGCTACATAAGCCATAATTAGCACATACCTAAATACTAATGACTGATTGTCAAAAATCATCAGATATACACAAATACATGCATAATTAGTATGCCATTAATGTTTGAAGGTCTTTTGTCTCTTGTTCCTCAAAGACCTAAACTTTCATTTTTATTTACCTTCTTTGTTTTTTTTTTCATTCTTCTTATCACTTTTTTTGACCATCTCTTATTTAAAGAAAGATTTGTTTTAGGTATACAAAAAAATTGCATGAATAGTATAGAGCATTTTAGTATTTGCCTTTTATCAATTCCCTTATTTTTACTAACTTTAAATATTGGTGACTTGAAAGATAAAGGACAATAAACTGAAAATTTTTCATAAAATTATAAATAGCTCTCTAATTTCCTTATATCTATAAAATAACTGTCATAATAAATATAATATGAATATTAGTAACTCATTATCTAGTCATTTTTCTCATTATTATTTAGTTTAAATGAGTGGGTTGTTTACTAGTGAGGTATTATAACAGCATAGTATATAATGTTACTACTATAATAGTAATGTGCTTTATTATTATGGTAAAAATTATGCTTCTATATATGTTTATATGTGGTAAGTTAGTGTCTAAAAGGTTGAAGAAGATAGTTGTATGGCCAAAACTGTGGGTATCCTAGAAACAATAATTGAGGGAGAGGTATCTTTAAATGTAACAAGAGGTTTACTTCTGGCTCAGTCTGTTCTCAGAGATTACTCCAGCAAGTCTCACAGAACCTTGTGGAGTGTCAGGGATCAAACCAGTTTGGCTGTGTGCAAGACAAGTCCATTACTCACTGAATTGCTCTGACTCCTAAAGTCAGTTTGAGTTTTATGTCTACTTACAAGACTGACACTAAAGTCACCCCAAGCAAAGACCACTCTTATTAAACAGCAAAAAATATTCTAGGAAATGCCTTTGTGTAGATATACACCAGTCAACATAATCACTAGAAAGCATTAAATAGATGGTTCTTACAATAAGTTTCTGACTTCCAAATGCATAACTCTATTAAAATATACTGTTTGAAAATGCAATATGTGGGGCCCGGGAGATAGCATGGAGGTAAGGCGTTTGCCTTTCATGCAAAAGGTCATCGGTTCGAATCCCGGTGCCCCATATGGTCCCCCGTGCCTGCCAGGAGCAATTTCTGAGCATGGAGCCAGGAGTAACCCCTGAGCACTGCCAGGTGTGACCCAAAAACCAAAAAAAAAAAAAAAAAAAAAAAAAAAAAAAAAGAAAAGAAAAAAAAAGAAAATGCAATATGTAAATTTCTGGCACATGCTCAGAAATCGTTCCTGGCAGGCTCATGGGACTATATGGGATGCCGGGATTCGAACCACCAATCTTCTGCATGCAAGGCAAACACCTTACCTCCATGCTATCTCTCCGGCCCCACAATATGTAAATTTCTTATCTATACTGCTTTCTCTTTTAGTTTTAGCTTTTCTTTTCTCACAATACCCATATTTTGCATTTCTAGGAGAATATCAACTTTTACTTTTTAGGGGCAATATCATGATTAGTATCATGATTAAGCAGGACATGTATTAGGTGAATAGTTAAGGGTATATATGATAAGAAAGTCTTATCAATTTTCACAAGAGAAGTAGAGTTAATAATACATAAATGATTTATTGCAAAATATTGCTTTGTGCATTTACTAGGGCTAAAAACTCCCATCCTCTGGCTTTTGAAAATGGGTAGCCCCAATAGTTTATAATGCAGTTCAAATCCATACTTGAAAGATTGAGAATCAGGGGATACAATGGTTTAGATTCCAATTTTGATTTGAACTCTTAGAGACAGGAACAACAATGTTGAGGAACAGAGATGATGGATTCTCCAGTTCAAGATAAAGGAGAAAATGTGTTCTTTGTTCACCTTTATGTTTTATTCAAAATCTTGAAAAATTGAATGATATAAACTCCATCTGATGAGAGCTATCTTCTTTTTCTATATATTCTAAAATTCAAATGCTATTTTTTAGTCTACAAATTAAAATGCTAATTCTTAGACACTTTCATAGTCATAGTAAGAGAAAAAATTGGAACATGAGTGTCACTTAACTCAAGTTGGCCCATACAAGTAATTTTCAGAGGGTCAATATTACATATTGTACTAGAAACCATAAAAATGTTTATTCTTAAGAGATGCCAGTTGCCAAACTATCCCAATAAAGACATGTCAGGTTCTCATCAGAAAAGTACATTGCACTTCTACATAGTAATGTAATAAAGACTTTATTGCTTTTAGAAAATAATTAATTAAGTTATGCTCCTCTTTTCTGCCTATATTAGAGTATTAGCTAGAATTTAAGAAAAAATCCTTTAAGTTAACAAATTAAATTTAATTCAACAAATTTAATTTAACAATTTAACAAAACTTTTAAATCTAAACTAATAATCAGGAAGCAGTATCAAGTTAACTATATCTTTGGACACATTCTAGTAGACATCCTAATAGTTTAAGGGTAGTGATTGTGAACAAATGTAGTCATGTACATTATTTTTTAATTTAAATTATTTTTATTTAAAAGTGGAATAAACCCCCTGTAACACTTTTAGGCATTTTATATATTACACCTAGTGGAATTGGTAGTTGCAACTTCCAAGGTTTGAAAACTCCTGTTGAACTCTACTGTGACTTACACATATGCATGTATTGCAGTAAAAAAGAACACCTTTAAAACAATAATTAAATAAAATATTACATAGCCTATTATATTCCAGGCATAAAACACAGTAATATATTAAGAATCAGTAGCTCACTTACTCTATAAGGCCCAAGAATATGTTTCAAAAATAATGGTTCAGGATAATCAGTTCAATATAATAAATATTCATTTAGTCCTTATGCTATGCAGTTAAAATATGAAATTCTAGATTAAGTTATTAAATAAGACAACAGAGATGCAGGAGTATGTAGTTTATTTTTGAAATGGAGGCAAATCATTAAACATGCAGTTAGGAAAAATAGGGCTTGTAGCTATGCCCAGATATTGGATTGAACAGAGAACCAGAGATCAGTTGTATACAATTCTAGTGTTGGGAAAATTTTTACTGGCAAAATGACAGCTACCTTCTGACATGAA
>PVKC010051128.1:0-10466 GCA_004027635.1 Crocidura indochinensis
AGTAATAAACCAGAAACAGAGGGAGTCACTCAATCCAGAAGACCCTGGGGAGAGGGTGGAGGATATGGGAGACAGAATGGGAATGGAGGTGGAGGGAGGACAACTTGGTGATGGGAATTCCCCTGATTCAATGTTTATTTGTAAATGGAATATTACTGTGAATATTATGAAAACCACTATGATTAAAATAAAAAAAAAAGTTAAAAAAAAGAATATCTGTTTGGACAAAAAAAACAAAACAAAACATGAAAAGCTTCCTGAGTTCTTTGTGTAGGTGGAGGCTGACTCATTTCTGCATATTGTGCATAACTTTTTTTTAAAATAAATAACCATTTTCATTGTGATCATTGTACTTAGTCTTTCCTATTTAATCTCAGCCAGAAAACCTAAAAATCAAAAGTATAGATATTTTAGATAGTGAGTTTATTAGGATTGAGAACTTAAGGAGAATGGTCATGAGTTTCTTTGTGAATAGAAAAAAAATATAGATGGTGAAGGTCATCATCCATTTCTGTAAATATAAAGAAAAAGCATATAATTGAATACATTGTAAGTATATGGATTACATGGACCAAGTATTATTTATATTTGATATGTTGTATTCCTTGGATATATCTGGAATAGTTTTCATGAGTGAGCATTGATAAGTTTTATACATTATTGGCATGATACTACTGAAATTAGGATTTTAATACAATCACAGAATAAATAGAACCATGACAGTTTCTGTTTCATATTATATATACACTTTGAATTAAAGTACTTTTAAAGTTGAAATCAATTTGCAAAGGGTATTGCTTTTTTTAGTCACTTAAATAAAAAGAGAGAAAATTAAAGCAGACTAATCCAGCTTTTCTAGCAGGAAAAAAGCAAATCCCTTTGATGTCTTTAGTGCAGAGAATATGAATTTTTTAGTTTTCATAGCTGGTTGTTTTTCTACATTAATTCTTATTCTGTAACCATGTCCCTGTATTTATGCTAGTATTTATACATGGTATTCATATAAATTTGTTTCCACCAAGGTTAATGTGCTATTGTACACAAGTACAAAATTTCCAGTTTCTTTTTCACATAAATTCTTTTAAAAAAGACACCAAAAGCCTTGTAAAATGCTAAAGCTAAGATAAGACATATTGTTTGGAATTTTATTTTCATACTCCTGACGAAATTTATATGTGTTTATAGTCTGAATAGCTGATGAGAATGACTTTAAGGAGGAGCATCATAAACTAAAATGGGCAATGTACTCAATAATTATGGAAAAGGATCTGGATGTTAGAATGAGAAATTTTATTGCATTTTGTAGGAATAAGCAAATAATGCAAATCTTAATATATAGGGTAACTGGGAGGAGTGAGGAGGCAAAGTAGATATGGAAAAACCTAACACTATTTAGGAGATATGTCCATGAGTCATCAAGGAGCTGCAATTAAATTTAGAAAATATCTAAGTTCAATTCCTGCAGTTATTATTCCCCATGAAAATGAGAAATAATTTTCTATTTCATGTACAGAGACACACTAGACCAGTTAAATTATCATTTCTAAATTTAACCTTCTTAATGTTTGTTTTCATTTAAGAATTGTATTACATCACTGTGAAATTATTGTCACTTATGATTGGATTTCAGTAATAGAATGTTTCAACACCAGTCACTTCCCCAGTGTCCACTTGCCTCTATTACTGCCCTCCAACACCTATACCTATTTACCTCCCACTTAACAATCCAGTTCTACAATCAATGCTGAAAGAGAGACAGAAAAAAAGAGAAACGAGAGATAGAATTTTGCATTGTGATTAACAGTATTGCTGTTGAGAGGGTTTCATACATAACACTTTACTTCCATTTTGCTACCTTACAGCATCATCCCTCTCCTGACTACATACCCCCTCCTACATTGTAGAAGTTGCCACATGTTTCCTACAGAATACCAGTTCTCATGTGCTTTGTTTCCATTGTCTTTGAGTATTTGTTTTCCACCATTGTTTCCTTATATTTTGCATATGAAAGAAATCTTCCTGTTTTGGTACCTTATCTCTTTCCAGCTGACTAATTTCACTCAGCATGATACTTTCCAGGTTCTCACATAGCAGAAAATTTCATGACTTTATCTTTTTTTGTTTTGTTTTGTTTTTTGTCATTTTTTGTTTTGGCCACACTTGGCAGTATTCATGAGTGGAACTAGTGATTTTGAGCTTAGAAATCACTACTGGAAGTCATGGACAGGGGGAATCATATGGGATAAAAGAAATTGAATCCTCATTTTCCTAGCTACATGCTAGGAAATCTTTCTTATGACTTAGCAATATTCCATTGTGTATTTTATATACGATATTTCATTACCCAGCTAACTATTCTTGGATACTTGGGTTCTTTCCAGATTTTGGTTATTGTGGATAGAACTGCAAGGAATGCGAGTTGCAAATATCTTTTCTCCATTTTGTTTTTGGGCCTTTGGGGCATTTTCCAGCCAGTAGAGTTATTGAGTCAAATGAAAATTCAATAACTAGATTTATTAGAACTGTCCACACAATTTTTACAGAAAGGTTAGACTAATGAACATTCTCACCAGTAGTGAATGAGAGTCCTTTTCTTCCTGCATTCATGCCAGTATTGGTTATTCTTTTTTTTTTTTTTTTGATGTGTGCCATTCTCTGTGGTGTGAGATGTAATTTCATTGTTGGTTTGATTTGCAACTCCCTAAAGACTAGAGAGGCAAACCATTTTCATCTGTCTTTTGGCCATTTGTCTTCTTCTTTGAGGAAGACTATTTTTATCTCATCTCCACATTCTTGATGGGATTGGATGAAATTATTAATTTTGTTGATGAGGTCTCTCAGGTCAGAGACAATCAAATATTCCACATTTAGTGAATGTGCACATTTAGTTTACACAGTATATACTCCCAGATTTATGCATGAATATAGTTATGTTAAAAGAGCTCTATCCCTTAAATACATATCCAAAGGAAAAATATAGTAGATATAAGAGAAGGGCTTAATAAATACAATATATTTCACCATATCTTCTTCATCATACCATGTTTTCTTTCTCTTATCAAGTATGTTTTGTTAATACTTTCAAAAAATTTCTGCTTCTCTTCTACAGAAAGGGAATTTTTAAGCAACTAGAATGATGTCAAGTCTTGGAAAATAAATATATAACTAATGAATGAGTGATGGATAGGTAATTAATTAAGGAATATTGAGTGTCAATCAAAAGTAATGAGATAATTCATAGAATTTTTCCTAAGTGAAATTTTTATTTAGAGCTATTGAGGAAGAGGGAGGATAAAATAACAAGCTACGTGCTCAAGAGAGCATGGGCATCTCTAAGGCAGAAAGAATCCTGGTACACAGCCTAGCATGAATGTAAGGGAAGTTTACCTCTCAAGAAGAGAAAATGCAGGGCACATATGCTCGTGCATCATGTATCCAGGCAACATATACACATATAAGATATTTTTTACTTTAAATGTTGATCATCATATTACATATGTAAAAATAGTTTTTTATAAAGTCAAATTTAGAGAAAGACCAACATTTATTTGTCTTCATTTATATTGCTCCAGAAGCATATTATGGGACAAGAATAGTGTTCAAATGATTTAATAAATACTACTTTCAAGAGAAACTGTTAAGGGAGTAGAAGTTGTAGGATAAAAAGTGGGGAAAATTCCTTTCTTTAGGTCATGTCCCAACTTTGCTAGATTACATATAGGAGTCTAGACAGTTGTACTATATAGTTTATTATAGTTTAGGAGTTGTCCTTACTTGATATGAAGATTCAGAGCTTTCATAATGCTACACCTGCCAATCATTATTTGATAATATGCAGTGGGTTCTGCATTTCTAAGCATTTCCTTATTTGGTTCAAGAGACTTGAATAGCCCAACAGGAGTCCTCCAACAAAACTTGCAAGAGCAGGTTCTTAAGAGAAGCACACAAGTTGGTAGTTAGGTACTCCTAATGAATAAAGGTCATTATAGGAGATTTGGTTAGAGTTCATTACCACATTTAAGACAATTAAGGAGCAATAGTTATCAAAACAGCATGGTATTGGAATAGACAGACCCACAGATCAGTGGAATAGGCTAGAGTTCTCAGACAATGCTCCCCAGACATACAATCACCTAATTTCTGACAAAGGATCTAGAAATCCTAAGTGGAACAGGGAAAACCTCTTCAACAAGTGGTGCTGGCAGAATTGGTTAGACACTTGCAAAAAAGCAAACATAGACCCCCAGTTAACATCATGTAAAAGGTAAAATCCAAATGGATTAAAGACCTTGATATCAGACTTGATACCATAAGGTATATAGAACAACAGGTCGGTAAAACACTCCATGACATTGAGACTAAAGGCATCTTCAAGGAGGAAACTGCACTTTCCAAACAAGTGAAAGCAGAGATCAACAGATGGGAATACATTAAGTTGAGAAGCTTCTGCACCTCAAAAGAAATAGTGCCCAGGATACAAGAGCCACCCACCATGTGGGAGAAGCTATTCACCCATACCCATCAGATAAAGGGCTAATATCCAAAATATACAGTGCACTGACAGAGCTTTACATGAAAAAAAAAAAAACATCTAATCCCATAAAAATGGGGAGAAGAAATGAACAGACATTTTGATAAAAAAGAAATACAAATGGCCAAAAGGCACATGAAAAAATGTTCCTCATCACTGATCATCAGGGAAATGCAAATCAAAACAACGATGAGATACCATCTCACACCACAGAGATTGGTACACATCACAAAGAATGAGAACAATCGGTGCTGGCGGGAATGTGGAGAGAAAGGAACTCTTATCCACTGCTGGTGGGAATGCTGTCTAGTCCAACCTCTATGGAAAGCGATATGGAGATTCCTCCAAAAATGGGAAATTGAGCTCCCATTCGACCTAGCTATTCCGCTCCTAGGAATATACCCTAGTAACACAAGAATGCAGTACAAAAATCCCTTCCTCGCACCTATACTTATGCCAGCATTATTCACAATAGCCAGGATCTGGAAACAACCAAGATGCCCTTCAATGGACGAATGGCTAAAGAAACTGTGTTACATATACACAATGTAATATTATGTAGCCGTCAGGAGAGATGAAGCCATGATTTCCCTATACATGGATGTACATGGAGCCTATTATTCTGAGTGAAATAAGTCAGAGGGAGAGAGAGAGACACACACAAAATAGTGTCACTCATCTAGGGGTTTTAAGAAAAATAAAAGTCATCTTTGCAACAATCCTCAGAGACAATGAGAGGAGGGCTGGAACTTCCAGATCACTTCATGAAGCTCACCACAAAGAGTGGTGAGTGCAGTTATAGAAATAACTACACTGAGTACTACCATAATCATGAGAATGAATTAGGTAACTGGAAAGCCTGTCTAGAGTATAGGTGGGGGTGGGGTGGAATGGAGGGAGATTTGGGATAATGGTGGTGGGAATGTTGCACTGGTGAAGGGGGGTGTTCTTTACATGTCTGAAATCTAATCACAACCATATCTGTAATCAAGATGTTTAAATAAATTTAAAAAAAGACAATTAAGGGAAAAAAATCAATGGAAATTTAGATTGAATCTCAGCTCTGGGTTTATTAGTTTAAGGTCCTAGGGAAACTATAATTCATTTTCCTTATATTGAGTGACTAATAGCATATATTTAGTAAATTTGTTGTAAGCAACAAGTTAGATAATATACATAAAATAGTGTAAATTGCGAGTTAGCTAAATAACCACTAGATTAATGTTATATATTGTCATCATCTATAATATCATCATCATCCTTTCTTGACCTAGTTTTTTGTATTAACATCATGGTAAGTCTAAAGTTCTTGCTAATTCTTCACACCTAAATTTAACTGACTTTGTTCTTAAATTATTAAAATGGGAAGTCACCATATTCACACTGGGCCCATTCTATAGACAAAGTTTTCTTGAAAGAAATACAAGCCGAGCCATGAAAATCATGGGTACATCAGCCATCTAGCAATAATCTGCAATTTGTGGAGTAAAGGATGGCCAAACACCTACTCTGCTGAAGCCACGCTTGCTGTATCCATCCCCCAGAATCACTGTTTTGCCTTGCTTCACCACCCCTCTAAGAGTCTTTTCATGACATCAATCTGATCAAACTTCAGGTACGCCCATATTTGGACTACCTCTCCAAGGCTTTTTGGGGATAATACACATTCCCCCAACATCTTCCTTCTTCCAGGAGACTTGGCACCTAAGAATATGCCCATAAATGACACATTATAAGTAATATTGCTTTGAATTTCTGGACAGCTTCATTTGTTTAATCAGTCATTTCTAAAGGAGCATGCCAATTTAACAGATTAGCCAGAAAACAACAAAAGCTTACTGAATTTTCTGCTATTATGTAAACTACTTCATTGGGCATACAGTAATGGTCACAAATGTGCTTGGTATTCTACATTTTTTCTTTATTTTTTTGATTTTCCTACTTTTTTAATTTTTCCTACTTTTTAAATAACTGTTATAATTAAAATGAATATTATGTATATTATGGTCAACTGTGTGTTGTATTTTATTTAAATAAAGTATAAAATATTCAAATGCTGGCTTTATAAACCTGAGAGGACTTCTTTTCTTCTTTTCTTCTTTACCTTCCATTTCATTTTCTATTCCTATGCCTAAATTCTTTCTGACCTTAATATAAGACAATTCAGACCCACTACACAAACACAAAAAGCTGTATGACTAGAACTAATGGATTTTGCCACATATCCGCATTCTGATGTGAAAGGGAGCATAAGCTCCCATGAAGGCTTGTTAAGAAGTAGTGGTGACAGAAATACTGGCAGTAAAATAAGGCCTAGTAATAAAGTAATATGATAGTGGGAAAACATTTATAAGCTAATTACAGAAAAGAATTTTTAGGTTCAGTTATAGGAGAAAGGAAAAAGAGTTTAGAAGTCTTGAGAATATCAAAATTTTAGTCCAAGTGTTTTAATGACTGACTTCTTATCTGAGTGAGAAAATATTAAATAAAAATCTATGAAAAGCTAAAGAAAGACATAAAACAAAAACCTTTACACAAATATATGTTCTCATTGTCAAGCAATCTCTACTCTTTAAGGAACTTCTAACCTAAATTTGAGACTATCATCATGAATTTTTCATTGCAAAGACAGTGTCTCCTTTGACCACATTGTTGATCTGAGCTTTGAGACTACATTCATGCCAGGAAAATAGACTTCACCTCTACAGAACAGCATCTCTAAATCCAATTTTTCTTTACTCAAAACTCAAAAAAGAGACCTCTAGTGGAATACTCTGATGAGTCAAAAAGAGAAATATTGCTAATTTATTATGTTATATGTTTAAAATAAACATGGGGTGGGGAGGAAGGACACTTGGGATATTGGTCATGGGAATGTTGCACTTGTGAAGGATATATATATATATATATATACATATATATATATATATATTAAAAAATCAAAAAAAAGAAAAGATAAGACCTCCCAATTCTTACCACAGGCTGTGTTCTTTACACTGACTGTATAGAAAGAGGAGGTACAGTAAATACACCCTATATACACCTCAACACAGGCCCTTTGCCTGGTCTGTATTGTGACTTAGGGGACAAAAATAATCCATCCCTCTCACCCCGCCCCATACTATGTATAATTATTGCACACATGTCTTATTAGAAGCCTTATAACACACGCCTTATTGTCTCTCTAGCACCTAAAAAACATATCTTTTGTTCTTTGTTTTTAGAGACCTATGATTCAGATGGGGGATCCACAATGTTGCAGAGGCCTATCTAAACTGAGATAAGGTTGGCATGAGCAAAAATTTAGTAGTTAAAAATGGTTTCCTACAGTTAGGGCCTTTGTTCTTGAAATAAAATCTAATTTTGTACTAATGTCAAAAATTCTGTTTTCTCATTTTACTTTTTGTCAGACAGCCTTGATTCTATCTTAAATTTTCTGGTTTTGGGCATAATCATTTTCCCACAATTTTAAAAGAGCCATTTTTAAGAAAAAAAATAATGACATGACTTAGTTCACGATCAATTGGTAGATAAATTACAGTATCAGGTATATTATTCTAAGAATGAGAATTTAGACTTTCTTGCTAACACTAATTTACAAGATATTTTAGAGCCAAACAATTCTTTGGTCAATTTTTTCCCTGCATTCTCAGAGAATTTTTATTCTGAAATTAATACAATTTAATTTAGTGACAATGCTCAAATAAGGAATATGAATATTGTTTTTATCTGATATTATTGCCTATATCTAATTACAAATGCATTTAAATGTTCTGTAAAATTTGAAACTTAAATAGCAGGATATTTTAGGCCTATCTGGTAGTAAATTTTTATTATAGAATTTTTTCCTTGGGGCCAAAGCGAGTCTTGCAGGTGCTAGCCTAGGACAGACCGTGGTTCAATACCCAGCGACCCATATGGTCTCCCAAGCCAGGAATGATTTCTGAGCACAAAGCCAGGAACAACCCCTAAGTGTCACCATGTGTGGCCCAAAAACAAAAACAAACAAAAAAGAATTAATTTTCTTTTATTTGACAGATCAAGAAAATTTCCTAATCTTACATTCCAGGTACAACTAATATTCTACCTTTTGCAATGCTATCAATGAAATCTCTAATGACATAAAATATCTTTTATTTTGAATTTTAGATTTCATCTATTTTAGTAATTTTATTTTTTCTCTGCCAGCAATATATTCCAGGTTTTTCTTTTCTAATCCCTTTTCCCACATCTGAAATAAGACATTCTAAATACTTAATTTCTATTATTGGGAGTAATATTTAGAGATGAGAATTAAATACTAAAAACGGCTCAAGAACTCATCACAATAATTAAAGACAAAGGTTATCAGGGTAGGAAACATCAATTTTAATTTAACACTAGTTATATAACAATAATACCTCAGGTTGAAAATAAATTTTGATATGATGTGCTACAAACGCTACATAAAATATGTGGCTCCATTAATATCAGAGTTATATTTCAATATAAGAAATGGGAAGACTCATTTATTAAAGGGAATTTGACAAATATCAATAGGATCAAAAATATAATTCATCACACTAGAAAAAATGTAGAAACATATTTATACTGACAGTATTGACAACAGACCCACATTTAACATCAAATATAAAGATAAGCTATACTATGATTTCCCACTACTATCTATAATTAAAGAACAAACTTACCATTAGTGATATTCAACATATTTTATTAGAACTTCTAGCCCAGGGGTCTCAAACTCAATTTACCTGGGGGCTGCAGGAGGCAAAGTTGGGGTGATCCTTGAGTGCAAAGTCAGTAGTAAGCTTTGAACATTGGGGGGGCGTGACCCAAACAACTAAAACAAAACAAAACAAAACAAAATTCCTCTAGGGCAGGGCCACAGAATGTTGTATGGAGGGCTGCAAATGGCCTGCGGGCCGCGAGTTTGAGACCCCTGTCATCTAGCCTGTGCAATGAAGCAAAATAAATTAAAAATATAAAGAAGTTGTATTTTTTTTACTTTATTGTAAATTGCAAGGTGTTGGTTTAAAAAATAGGGCATTCACAAGCAAATTTAGTACAGTACTAAATATAAGATAAACATTCCATAATCAAGTTCCTTATTCTCAATAATTTTCCTTGAATTTTAGAATGCTCCAAAATATTTCTTCACTCATTCTGGACTTGATATGAATCATTATCGGCACAGTATTGTCTCTGACATCACATTGTAATAATTGAAATTAGAAAAGCAATATGATTTACAACAGCATCAAAACTTGTTATGTGTCTTGCATAAATCTAACAAAAATATGAATAAATTTAGCACAAATCTATTATGAACTATTGCTTTGAGAAATTTTTAAACATCATCTAAATTCATAATATTTCAAATTCATGTATTACAAGACACAATATCATCAAGCTATCAATTCTTCCAAAATTGCAAATTGATTTATAGGAACAAGATATGTGAAATAAAAATCTCAGCAACAGTTTTTTGTGTTTGGTATTTTAAATCCTGAGCTGATTTTCAAAAATGTACTTAGAAATACAATGGACCACTGCAGCTTCCCAAAAGATGCTAATTTATCTATTAGCACGATAAATAAGCATGTTACTGAGACTAAAGATGGTTAACATAAAGAGAAGTTCTGGACATCTCTATAAATTGAAAGAAGCTTGTCAATCTCTTGTGGTTAAGGAAAGATCTTCCTAGTAGAAGTTTCAGCATATGAAAAAATGAAATGTGGAGAAGAAATGAACAGACACTTTGATAAAAAAGAAATACAAATGGCCAAAAGGCACATGAAAAAATGCTCCTCGTCACTAATCATCAGAGAGATGCAAATCAAAACAACGATGAGATACCACCTCACACCACAGAGATTGGCCCACATCACAAAGAATGAGAATAATCAGTGCTGGCGGGGATGTGGAGAGAAAGGAA
>PVKC010051129.1:0-10433 GCA_004027635.1 Crocidura indochinensis
AGGAAGGAAGGAAGGAAGGAAGGAAGGAAGGAAGGAAGGAAGGAAGGAAAAAATAAATGAGGCCAGAGAGATAGCATGGAGGTAGGCTGTTTGTCTTGCATGCAGAAGGATGGTGGTTTGAATCCTAGCATCCTATATGGTCCCCCGAGCCTGCCAGGAGCGATTTCTGAGTGTAGAGTCAGGAGTAACCCCTGAGCGCTTCCGGGTGTGACCCAAAAACCAAAAATAAAATAAAATAAAGTGTTGAACTCAGTTACTCAATTCAATGTAGTATTTTAAAAATAATTTTCTAATTTCACACCACCCCATTTTTTTTTAAACAGGAATACTTCATATGAACAGATTGATGTTTCTCTGTAAGAACACCAACCTTCCAAGTGGCAAATGATTGGTACACATGAGCATCTGGTAGTAGATATTCTATGTGGTGATATGGGTTTCTTCAGCCATGCTTGCAATATACCTTAGTAATAAGGAATCAAAATTATCAAAGTCTTTCATGGACCTTCTATATTGTAGAATTGTGATTTATTCTTGTTAACTTCTTCTAGTTTGTTTTTGTTTTTCTGGACCACATCCAGAAGCACTCAGGGGTTACTCCTGGCTCTGAGCTCAGGGGATCAGATGGGATGCTAGGATCAAACCCAATCAGCCATGTGCAAGGCAAACATCCTACCCGCTGTGCTATTGCTCCGGACCCTTGCCAACTTTTTCTGAATGTAACCCTTTGCTCACTTGCTGAAATAGGGATTCAGTAATATTGTTTTGCCACCTGTTTTTTAAAAAAATTTTTTTTGGTTTTTGAGCCACACCCAGTGATGTTCAGGGGTTAATTCTGGCTATGTACTCAGAAATCGCTCCTGGCTTGGGGGACCATATGGGCCACCGGACGATTGAACTGCGGTTCGTCCTAGGTTAGCGCGTGCAAGGCAAATGCCCTACCACTTGCACTACCAGTCCGGCCCCTTAATTTATTTTTTAGAACAGTGGTCCTCAAACTACAGCCCGAGGGCCACATATTGTATTTGTTTCCATTTTGTTTCTTCACATCAAAATAAAATATATGCAGTGTGCATAGGAATTTGTTCGTAATTTTTGTTTTTACTATAGTCTGATCCTCCAATGGTCTGAGGGACAGTGAACTGGGCCCCTGTTTAAAAAGTTTGAGGACCCCTGTAATTTAGAAGGTATTGTCATTTCGCCTTTGCATTGTGATGCTACTGAAATGTGGATTTTTCTCTTTTTGTTTTTTTGGGCCACATCCGTTTGATGTTCAGGGGTTACTCCTAGCTATGCACTCTGAAATCGCCCCTGACTTGGGGGACTATATGGGACACCGGGGGATCAAACTTCGGTCCATCCTAGGCTAGCACTTGCAAGGCAGATGCCTTAACTCTAGCGCCACCTCTCTGGCACCTGAAATGTGGATTTTTTTTTTTTTTTTTTTGGTTTTTGGGTCGCACCTGGTAGTGCTCAGAGATTACTCTGGGCTCCACACTCAGAAATTGCTCCTGGCAGGCAGAGGGGACCATATCAGATGCTGGGATTTGAACCAATGACCTTCTGCATGAAAGGCAAACGCCTTACCTCCATGCTATCTCTCCGGCCCCCTGAAATGTGGATTTAATATAAAAAAATTTCTCAACAAATCAGGACCACACCATCAGGTATGACTCAGAACCCAAAAGAAAAAACTTTTTACTCTAAATACCTGCTAATATAATAATCCCATATGTTTAATTACAGTCACTATGAATATTCCATCATATTTTAATCCAGTTTTCTACAAATAGATGCTCAGTTTGCTTTCAAGCTTTGAAATAATAATTTTTCAAGGCTTGAAATAATAATAATAAATAAATAATGCTATAATTGATATAACATCAATGATCTTTTTTATTTTTATTTTTATTTTTTTGACATCAGTGATCTTTGTTGCTACTATTATAGTTGTTTGGGGGTGCTTCAAACTACACTTAATCTGAGTTGCGATTTTCCTGTCTCTCCCTCTCCTCGAGCCTTCATGTTCTCTGAAATGATAATATCTAAACTAGGCCAATTAGCAACCCTATAATTGCCATTGAGGGTGAAAGTGTCAGGAAGAATTATTTATCTCTCACTTTAAATCAAAATCTGGAAATGATTAAGCTTAGTAAGACAGTTCAAAAGCAACATAGGCCAAAAGTAGGCCTCTTGAGCCTACAACAGTCCGGTTGTAAATGCACAATTTTTTTTTGTTGTTTTGTTTTTGGGTCACACCCGGCAGTGCTCAGGGGTTACTCCTGGCTCCATGCTCAGAAATTGCCCCTGGCAGGCACGGGGGACCATATGGGGCACCGGGATTCGAATCGATGACCTTTTGCATGAAAGGCAAACGCCTTACCTCCATGCTATCTCCTGGGCCCCAAATGCACAATTTTTTAGAAGAAATAAAAAAGATGTTTGAGGTCAGAGATAGTACAGTGGGTAGGGCTTTTTAATCTAGTAGCTGAGCCAGGTTCAATTCTCCTGGCACCCCAGGTGGTCCCCTGGGTGTACTAGGAATGATGTCCTAGTTTAGGGCCAGGAGTAAGCCCTGTGCATTGCTAGGTATGACCTGAAAACCAAAGGTGGGGGAGTGATATTTGTATGAACATGCCAATGAAAAAGTGAAGCTGTTTTATTGCTGACATGAAGAAAACTGTAGTGCTGTGTATAGAAGATGAGGTCAAATACAACATCCCTTAGCATTGCCTGGTTTAGGGCAGGAGAGATAGCACAGCGGTAGGGTGTTCGCTTTGCACATGGCCCACCCAGGACAGATCTGGGTTTGATTCTTCGAATCCTATATAGTGCCCCGAGCATGCCAGAAGCAATTTCTGAGCACAGAGTCAGTAGTAACCCCTGAGTACCACCAGGTTGTGATTCAAAAACAAAAACAACAACAAAAACCCTTCCTGGTTTTTCAGTTCCAGCTCTTTTCCGTTCTTTAAAGACACACTGAGGAAGCTGCAGAAGAAAAGTTTGAAGCTAGTAGAAGTTGGTTTGTGAGGTTTAAGGACAGACACTCTCTTCCTATCATCCAAGTGTAAGCAGAAACAGCAAATACCTATGAAGAAGCTGTAACAAATAAGCCAGAGGATGTAGCTAAGTCAGCCGATGATGGTACCCATACTAGCAATGTATTTTAATACAGACCTAAGCCTTTCACTGGATGAAGATGTCACCTGTGATTTTCACAGCTCAAGAGAAGTCACTGCCTGTCTTCAAAGCTTCAGATAATGCCTGAATTTCTTGTTTTGTCTGCTGCAACTGGTCACTTAAAGTTGAAGAAGTCAGCGGTAGGACATTTGCCTTGCACGCAGCTAACCCAGGATGGATGGTAGTTCGAATCCTGGCATTCCATATGGTCCCCGGAGCCAGCCAGGAGCTATTTCTGAGTGCAGAGCCAGGAGTAACTTCTGAGTGCTGCCATGTGTGACCCAAAGACAAAAAAAAAAAAAAAATCTCAAAGAATTAATTGACTCATTTTGAAAATCCTGGCTTGTTCTCATTTCTGGCGTGAAAACCAGGAACTGAACCCACATGCAAGGCAAGGGCCTTATTCATTATACTCTCCCTACCTAGTGTCCTGAATAGTTATGCTCCATTTCAGCTTGTGCTTTAAAAATGGGGTACAAAACCTGGATGACTCCTTATTATATGCATACGGTTTTGTGAAAGTTACAAACCCACTGTTGAGGCCTCTTCCTCAGGAAATAAAAGCTCCTTTCCAAATGTCACTGCTCAGTGACAGAAACGTGGTAACCCAAGTGCTCTGATGGAGATGTAAAAGGAGATTAATATTGTCTTCGTGCATGCTAACACAGCTCTTCTATAGACCATGGATCAATGAGCCATTTAAACGTTCACGTCTTATTTAAGCAATGCATTTTATAAAGCTGCCAAAGTTAAGTGATTCCTCTGATAGTTCTGGACAGTCAGTCAAACACCTGAAAAGAATTCACTGTTCTTAAGAACATTATCAATCACGGGAGGTAAAACATCTCAACATTACCAGGAAGCCAAGGACGGCTCAAAGGCTTCAGGAATTCAGGAGAAGGTAGCTAGCTGCAGCTATGATGGAAATAGCAGGACAACTAGAACTAAGTGTGGTGCCTGAAGACATTACTGGACTGCCACAGTCTCATCATGAAACTTCAATTCATAAGATCTTGCTTCTCATAGATTATAAAAATCACCCCAAACATTGTATCTCCAACCCCAGATGAATGAGTCTAAAGCAAGGTCACACATAGAATAATCCAGGCCAGGCTGAGTATGAAACAGTTATAGTCTGGCTGTCTTCTACCTCATATATCCCCCAAGCTGCCTGTCCTAACTGTTTTTATTGAGTACAGAGACCACATCCAGGTGGGGCAGTAAGGACATAGTAAGGGCAGATAGCTCAGGCTATCTGTAACCCAGGTTTACATATAAGACAATTTTTTTTGGGGGGGTGTCACACCGGCAGTGCTCAGGGGTTACTCCTGGCTCCATGCTCAGAAATTGCTCCTGGCAGGCACAGGGGACCATCTGGGGCACCGGGATTCGAACCGATGACCTTTTGCATGAAAGGCTAACGCCTTACCTCCATGCTATTTCCCGAGCCCAAGACGATCTTTGTTTTGGTTGAAACCAGGTTGCAAACAGATATAGAGAAAGCAGAGATGATCCTTGTTTTGGGTAAAATAAGGTGTAACCTAACAATAGGTGAGCACAGAAAGTAGTTTCTTTGTTTTTGTTTTTGGGCCACATCCAGAGGTGCTCAGGGGTAACTCCTGGCTTTGCATTTAGAAATCACTGCAGGCAAGCTTGGGGGACCACATAGGATGCCGGGGATTGAACCCAGGCCCATACTGGGTTGGCCCCATGCAAGGCAAATGCCCTACAGCTGTGCTATTGCTCTAGCCCCATAAGTGGTTTCTTGAGATGAAAACTACTCCTGGTGAATTGTCTATGATTGTTGTTGAATGGTGAAGATCTTTAAATATTATTTAACTGGAAAAATGACTTCAATTAAAAAAATACTACTTTAGAGGAAATGCTTCATGTTTGTTTGTTTGGGGATGACTGACAGTACTCAGGAGTTACTCCTGACTCTGCACTCAGGAATCACTCCAGTCAGTACTCTGGAATGCTGGGGTCAAACCCTGGCTGCTTGCTATACAAATGCCTTATCTGTTATGCTCTCTCTCTGACCCCTAGGGAAAATTCTTTAAGAGCAAGTCATAATGCAGAGAAATATTTCATGTGGAGAAGTGTAAGTGGATGTAGTAAGAATATCATTGTCACTTTATTTTAATAAATTGTCACAGCCACCCCAACCTTGGACAGCCAGCACACAGATGAGTCAGTAGCCATGAATGTGGAGATCAAATCCTTCACCAACAAAAATACCACAACTTGTCAAAGATTCAGATGATATTTTTTAGCAATAAAGTATTTATATATTTTAATTAATTAAAAAAAATTTTTTTTGGGTTTTTGGGTCACACCCAGCAGTGCTCAGGGGTTATTCCTGGCTGCATGCTCAGAAATTGCTCCTGGCAGCACGTAGGACCATATGGGGCACCGGGATTCGAACCGATGACCTTTTGCATGAAAGGCAAATGCCTTACCTCCATGCTATCTCCCGGGCCCCTAATTAATTAAAATTTATTTTTGAGCCTCTCTCAGTGGTTATTCGTGGCTCTGTTCTCAGGAATCACTCTTGGCAGGCTCGGACAAGCATATAAAAATGCCAGGGATGGAACCCAGATTGGCTGTGTGCAGGGCCTTACACTGTATCTCTCTGGCCCTGTAATCAAATATATCTTGAAATAAAATATCTTGGTTGTGTGTGTGTGTGTGTGTGTGTGTGTGTGTGTGAGAGAGAGAGAGAGAGAGAGAGAGAGAGAGACTTGGACCACACCTGCAGTGCTGAAGGGACTATTCCTGGCTCAGTACTTTGGCCTCACTGTCAACAAGGCTCAGAAGATTATGTACTTCAGGCCTGTGACCTATTTCCTTTGTCCTGATTTTTGGTGTGTTTATTTTGTTTGTTTTTGTTTTGGGGTCACACCCTGTGGTGCTCAAGAGTTACTCCTGACTCTGCTGTCTGAAATCACTCCTGGCAAGCTCTTGGGACTATATGGGATGAATGCCAGGGATCGAAACTGGATCGACCGCCTGCAAGGCAAATGCCCTATCCACTGTGCCCCCCCTGATTTACCTTTCTTTTTTTTTAATGTACATAATACTATTCAACCTTAGTAGACAGCATAGAATAAAATTAACTTCTATGTATTGAGAAACAAAACCATTGGTGTGCTTTGCGCTATAGAGACACCTTTCTTCAGTATCTGGAACATGTTGCATCATTCTGGCAAGTTGATACAGTTATGAAATATTTTTGATTTTGTGTCCAGTACCACTTTTTACCTTGAACTCCTTGTATACTAATAGATTCTGGTATTATTATATCCAAACCATTCATCTCACTCATACTTAAGCAAATTTTAAAGTGTGCCTTTCAGCCCATTACATTCTACTGTTCGAAGCTGCATATTTAAAGTGTATCTTACATATAACTTCTGGCTGAATCTTCCTCTTTTTGCTCCTAAATAAAAGGAATTTTTCTTTTTTTAACTTTTTTTTTGGGGGGGGGGCACACCCGGCGGTGCTGAGGGATCACTCCTGGCTATCTGCTCAGAAATAGATCCTGGCAGGTACAGGGGACCACATGGGACACCGGGATTCAAACCAACCACCTATGGTCTTGAATCGGCTGCTTGCAAGGCAAAGGCAGCTGCGCTATCTCTCTGGGAACCTTTTTTTTTTTTTTTTACTTTTTTACTTTTTCTTTTAAACTTTATCTCTCAGAATGTTTATTCTGCTGACAGTCCTTGCTTTGTTATATAGATTTTTTTTGTGTGTGGATGGAGGTGGTGGTGTTCCCAAGTGGTGCTCAAGGTGCCCTGGGTTGCTTCCCAGAAATTCTCAGCCAAGCAGCTCATGGTTTTATTTGAGGGCTAGAGGATGTGGTGTTGCTTTGACTCTTGTGCTGAGGGTCTCCAGGACCATACCTGGCAGTACTAAAGACCCCCTAGGGTCTCACCTAATGCTGTTCAGGGACTTTCAGGAATGCTCCTGGGAATGCTGCGGGGATCATGTGGTGCCAGGGTTTAGTTTGGGGGTTGTCACATGCAAGACAGATTTTTAATGCCTATCCTATCGCACTAGCCCATGTATCTGCTTTTTGAATATTCTTTGTAGCATTTTAACTTTTTAAGTAAATATGAGGAAGAAGAGAAAAAAAAAGAAAGGATTCTGCATTCTAGAGAGAATGTAGACTTCTCCAAATGGGAAAGGACTTCTTTGTAGTTTCTTTACATGACTCCTCTAGCAGTTAAAATATATAAACATGGGGCCCGAGAGATAGCATGGAGGTAAGGTGTTTGCCTTTCATGCTGAAGGATGGTGGCTCGAATCCCAGAATCCCATATAGTTCCCTGTGCCTGCCAGGAGCGATTTCTGAGCATGGAGCCAGGAGTAACGCTTGAGCGCTGCCGGGTGTGAACAAAAAACAAAACAAAACAAACAAAAAAGAGATATATATATATATATATATATATATATATCTCCTTACACTTTGTAAGATACTTAAAATTTCTCCCTTTTTCTTTCTTTGATGTTTTTATGTGACTTCTCTAGCAGTTAAAATATATGCTTGTGCTTTATAAGATACTTAAAAATTCCTTTCTTTCTTTCTTTCTTTCTTTCTTTTTTTTTGGTGGGGGGGGTCACACCCGGGTTCCACAACTGTGCTATTGCTCTAGCCCCAGAATTTTATTGTTTTTGTTTATTTAGTCATAGTACTTTAATAAAAAATATTAGAAAATATGGGGCCTACTTGAATGGGAGGCCGCCTGGGAATATCAGGTGCTATAGGGTAAAAAAGAAAAGAAAAGAAAATATGGAGCCACAGTGTTGGCGCAGATGTAGGGTGTTTGCCTTGAATGCAGCTGACCCAGGACAGACCTGGATTTGATCCCCAGCATCCCATATGGTCCCCCGAGTTATGAGTAACTTCTGAGTGCATAGCCAGGAGTAACCCCTGAGCATCATTGGGTATGGCCCAAAAACCAATATATATATATATATATATATATAATTAGGAAATATGTCTCATTTTTTGTTCCCATATTATGGTCTCCATTATTTCTTTTTTTTTTTTTTTTTGGTTTTTGGGTCACACCTGGCAGTGCTCAGGGGTTACTCCTGGCTCCATGCTCAGAAATTGCTCCTGGCAGGCACGGGGGACCATATGGGGCACCGGGATTCGAACTGATGACCTTTTGCATGAAAGGCAAACACCTTACCGCCATGCTATCTCCCGGGTCCCTCCATTATTTCTTTATCAGTGTATTTCCACCTGATATCTTCTTGTTTATTTGGGGTCACACCCAGAAATATTCAGAGATACAGTGCTTACTTTGTTCTTATACAGTGCACTTACTTTACACTGATCTAGGTTTGATCCTCAGCATCCCATATGGTCTCTGCCATATGGGATAAGCACTGCCAGTTTCATTCCTAAATACAGATCCAGGAGTAATCCCTGAGCATTGCTGATATCCCCAATCCCCCAAAACAAACCTCAAACAAAAATTTTTTTCAAACAATAAATAGTACAATAGAGTAGCACTATACAAAATCAACATAAAACAAATCTGTTGCATTTCAATATGTCAATGATCTAGAAAGTAAAAAAATTGGGGGTTTTTGGTTTCTTTTTGTTTGTTTTGGACCACACCAAGGATGAAAGAGATCTCTGTACACCAAAAACATAAATTTGAACACTATTATAATTATGCTAATGCAATAATAAAAATATTTTACTTTCTCTATCATTTTTCTAATTGCTATTGATATTCATATATGTCATATATGTTCTTATTTTTCTGTTTTTATTTGCCTGTTTTTTTGTTTTTGTTTTTGTTTTTTTGGTTTTTGGGTCACACCCGGCAGCGCTCAAGGGTTACTCCTGGCTCTACACTCAGAAATTGCTCCTGGCAGGCTCAGGGGACCATATGGGATGCTGGGATTCGAACCCTGGATCTTCTGTATGCAAGGCAAACGCCTTACCTCCATGCTATATCTCCGCCCCCATATGTGTTCTTATATTCAGCTTTTTGTTAGGCCATTGAGTACATTTTATTTCAGATAATTATTTTTTTGGGGGGGTCACACCCGGGAGTGCTCTCAGAAATCGCTCCTGGCAGGCACGGGGGACCATATGGGGCACCGGGATTCGAACTGATGACCTTTTGCATGAAAGGCAAACACCTTACCTCCATGCTATCTCCCGGGCCCCCAGATAATTATTATTTTTGTTTTGTTTTGTTTTTGGGTCACACCTGGCAGTGCTCAGGGGTTACTCCTGGCTCCATGCTCAGAAATTGCTCCTGGCAGGCACAGGGGACCATATGGGGCACCGGGATTTGAACCGATGACCTTTTGCATGAAAGGCAAACTCCTTACCTCCATGCTATCTCCCGGGCCCCCAGATAATTATTTTTAAATATAAAATGTTTGAGGGCATTGTGACGTCAGGCTGGGAATTTCTCCGCATCCACGCCTGCCCAGTAGGGCTGACTGCTAAGAACTGTAAGTCTTGTCTTTTCTTTGTGTTTCGTTGTCCTCTGCTGTCATCCGGACCTCGTGGGAGTGGACCAAACCGGTTCCAAAAAGACTCGCTCTCCCAGAGGTCCATCCTAGGGTGGAAACACCCAGGAACACCTCATTAGACTGAAAACCGGCTATAGCAAGTACTCTGCAAAGCAAGGTCCCCTGATTGTGACGTCAGGCTGGGAATTTCTCCGCATCCACGTCTGCCCAGTAGGGCTGACTGCTAAGAACTGTAAGTCTTGTCTTTTCTTTGTGTTTCTTTGTCCTCTGCTGTCATCCGGACCTCGTGGGAGTGGTTTAATAATAGGCTGCAGAAGAGCACAGCCATTCCGCTTCGCTATGCGGCCATGCGCTCTTTCTAAGGAAAGCACATCAACGCAACAAGAAGAGAAAAAAACACACTAAGGACTGTGCTGGATCACAGAAGCCCAGCATTTCTCTCTGGATTGTCTTCTCTGCTGTATGCCTAGGCCCAAGATTTGATCCTTTGGAGGCCTCATCCACGGAGGACTCCACTCCCTTGTAGGCTAACCGACACACCCAGAAAGGCTAGAATCAGAGGTATCTGGCTGCGCACACCATCTACCCAATGAATACCACCGCAACACGTAGAAAAACACACAATACTAGTGTGACAATGGGGAAACAACGCAGGCCAGCGTCAGACATAGAGAACGAAGAAGACAATTCTGATGACCAGATAATGACCAACGAACTAATCAATCTCTCAGATAAGGACTTTA
>PVKC010051130.1:0-10438 GCA_004027635.1 Crocidura indochinensis
CACATTTTTTCTAAATGAATTTCTTTAAATAAAACTATTCTGCTTTTGAGAGCTGGTGAGATAGTATTCCAGATAAGGAATTTATTTTGTACCCAGCAGGCTCAGGTTTGATTCCTGGCATCTCTCAGGGTTCCCCCAAAGAGTGATCCTGACAACAGAGCCAGGAATAAGTTCAGAGCACAGCTAAGTGTGCCTTCACTCCCAGAAAATAAAAAATGAGGGCTGAAGCGATAGTACAGCAGTAGG
This sequence comes from Crocidura indochinensis, assembly GCA_004027635.1. Lineage (NCBI taxonomy): Eukaryota > Metazoa > Chordata > Mammalia > Eulipotyphla > Soricidae > Crocidura > Crocidura indochinensis. Next base: position 247 of record PVKC010051130.1, read on the forward strand.
GTGTTTGCCTTGCACTTGCCTGAACCAGGACAGACCTGGGTTCGATCCCAGCATCCCATGTTTCCCCAGCCTGCCTGAGCAATCTAAGAATGCAGAGCCATGAGTGATCCTTGGGCGCCACTGGTGTGGCCCAAGAACCAATCAATCAATCAATCAAGTTTTAAAAAATTAAAAAATAGGGGCCCGGGAGATAGCATGGAGGTAAGGCATTTGCCTTTCATGCAAAAGGTCATCGGTTCGAATCCCGGTGCCCCATATGGTCCCCCGTGCCTGCCAGGAGCAATTTCTGAGCATGGAGCCAGGAGTAACCCCTGAGCGCTGCCAGGTGTGACCCCCCCCCAAAAAAAATTAAAAAATATATAAAATGATACTAGAATGTTTGGGAGATAAGATTGTTTTCCCAGGAGGAGCAAGTATCATTCAGATATAGCAAGTTCCTAACTAATATCCTATGTATGTAATCCTTTCCTGGGCTAAATATATGATGTTTTGTTTGGTTGTAGGAGTTTTTCTTCAAATCGTCTTCTCAATAAATTCCTTCTATCTTTACTAATCTTTCAAAAGTAGGTAGCATTTAGGCATATAAATATCATGAAGATCATACCTGAATGCCTATACTTTGTGGGTAAATTATCCAGAAGATATAAATTCCAAACTACTTGGAATATCAAATCTGGCCCATCTTCCTGACTGGCTTGATCTAGTCTCCATTTGCAGCCAAAATATTATTACCAAACCAAATGCTTACAATTCTGTTTCTCCACATTGCTGTACCCATTTACAGATGATAAATCTGTTCAATATGACCCCGAATGAATTCCTGCTTATAGGAATTCAGAGCAATAGTACATCAGGTAGGGCATTGCCTTGCATGCAGTCAACACAGTTCGACCCCTAATATCCTATTTGGTCCCCAGAGACAGGAATGATTGATTCCTGAGCAGAATCAGGTAACCCCTGAGCATCACCAAGTGTGCCCCTGTGCCCCAAAAATGGTCCCCCAGGAATTTCTATTTATATTTTAACAGTCAAGAAAAAGATCACCTGCTATCTAACTCTACCTCTGGTCCTTGAGTTCCCAGATAAAGAAAGATAATATTTTTTGGCTACTTAACATATACTAGACAATTACATATAGTACGTCATTCTATTACTAGAAGGACAACAATGACAACAAGTGAGTTGATGCCACTGGGTCATATGTGAACTGGGTAGGAATAAAATTGGAGTAGTTTACCCTGACATAAAACTTCTCAATTTTTGCCTCAATTAGTAAGTTAAGTCACAGTCCAGAAAATATACAATATATATAAAAAAAAGTTTTTTTACATCATAAATTTTAAAATCCAATCCTACGAAACCATTCCTGGTTGTACGTCTTCCAAAGAAGGAAAAAGCAAACATATTCAGAAGATCCTTCTACACACATACCTGTATTCATTTTTGTTCTGGGGTGTAAGCAAACCCTGAAGTTCCACCACAAAACCTTCATGCAATAAGCAGTGAGACACAGGAATACTAGAGAGAGGGGGGAAAAGAAAAAAAAAAAAAAAACAAACATTTGTTTGAGCAGGTAAAGAATGGAAATGGACATTCGAAAACTCCAAACTGTGGATCTCAAATTTGAGTCCACATACGACCTTGGACAGATTTGCAAATCCTATATATTTTTATGTCTGTTGCTTTCTCCAGGATGTAACTTCCATCCTTCCCTACTCCTCATAAAGCAAATTTAGCCATTTTCTTTGTCATGATGACTCAGAGATTGAGAAGTACACAGTGCCCGAAAGTCTATATATTGTGACAGTCCCCAAATAAAGCATCAAAATCTGGCTAGGAATTCTTCAAGGTTCTTCCTTCATCCTTTTTCTTTTATTAAGATATTGCTAATCAGGGGGCCGGAGCCATAGCACAGCGATAGAGTGTTTGCTTTGCATGCAGCACCAGGAACAAGGAACAGACCCAGGTTCGATCCCCGGCATCCCATATGGTCCCCCAAGCCTGTCAGGAGCAATTTCTGAGCATCGAGCCAGAAATTACCAGATATGCTCCCCCCACAAGAAGAAAAGTTTTTTAACTGTGAAATTATTTGTGATTTTTCAGAATAAATGCTTTTGAGTATCCAAAGTGAACTCATATGACTATGGCCCTTTCTTAATCTTCTGATTGTGACCCGTTATACATAGCTTGAGTTTATCAAAAATTCACTGACTGTTACTGTATGATTCCAGTGCAGATGTGTAAATGGCACATTATATAAAGATATATTCTTTTTGTTTGTTTGTTTGAGTCAAAGTGTTCTGCACCCAGGAATTATTCCCATTAGTATTCAGGGGACTATATGGAAGTCAGGTATTGAATCCAGGTTGGCAGCCCTACCCACTGGCTTAAGAAAATTAAATGCGGGGCCCGGGAGATAGCATGCAGGTAAGGCATTCGCCTTTCATGCAAAAGGTCATCGGTTCGAATCCCAGTGCCCCATATGGTCCCCTGTGCCTGCCAGGAGCAATTTCTGAGCATGGAGCCAGGAGTAACCCCTGAGCACCACTGGATGTGACCCCCCCCCCCAAAAAAAAAGAAAATTAAATGCTAAATAGAAGTTAAGGTGCTTGCCTGCCTTGCATATGAAAGAACCTGATTTACTCATGGCACTGTATGGTCCCTGGAGCACTGCTGGGAGTGACCCCAAGCCAGGAGTAAGCCCTGAACACTACTGAGTGTGGCCCAATTCATCCTTCCATCTTTATTGTTCTTCCTCCACCCACCCACCCCCCCAAAAAAAAGGGAAAAAGAAATGAGAGAAATGTAAGGGAGGAACATAATATTTTAAAATTTCCTTAAGGGGAATTTGAGCAAAATAGGTTTGATGACCACAAAAGTATTCATGATCATTTTGAGCAGCTCTCCTTAGAGAAGAACCTGGTCAGTAGAAAGCAAGGCAATTTGGGAATTTCTTGGTTCTTGTTGGAACAGCAAGGGACAAGAAAAATCCAACATGCTTCTCCGAGAAAGCAAGAATATTCTAGAAAGGCCAGAAACACAGAACTTAGAGCAAGGAAAGTGTGGATAATTTAGAAGAAAATCAAATACTGAGATCCAGAAATATTAAGAATCTTCGCTGAGTTGAAATAGTAGTGCTTTCTTTCGTAAGGTGTTCATGCTCATCATTTTTTCACAAACACAAAGGGGGTGCCAGGGTCTTAAAAAAATGAATTTTCAAACAGTGGAAACTTTGAGAACACTTTTCTGAATTGCCAGCTACTGATCCCCCTGCTAAAACAAAAATCATTTTTTCCTCTAAGGGCCTGTAAGTCAGTGATGCCCAATGGCTAGTCAAAACCAGAAAATGAAATTTCTAGCCCAGGTATCAGCTTTCATGTTGAGTATTTTCTTGCAGGAAATGAGCCCCCTAAGTGACTTGAAGCAGACTTGGGAAAAAGACTATCATTTTGCACCAAGCATTTTTGAAAATATATGGCAAGTATATTTTGCACTAAATGCCTTGGAGCAGAGTTGGGAAAAGACTCCAGTTTGCACCACGGATTTTTGCAAATATGTGGCAAGTATATTTTGCACTAAATGCCTTGAAGCAGACTTGGCAAAAGACTCCAATTTTGCACCAAGGATTTTTTTTTTTTTTTTTGCAAATATTTGCAAAAAGTTTTCTGCCGAGAAGGGGACCATCATGACTTGGGAGTCCAGTTCAGAGAGGAAGCCATTCTGCAATGAAGTCTGGAGGTCCTTGTTTCTTAAAATGACTCAGGGAAGATTCTTCATAGTTCTGAATCTCAGTAGTTCATTTTTTTTGTTGTTCTGTTTTGTTTTCATCCTTCCACTTTCCTGGCTCTAAGTTCCAGGGGTCTGGCCTTTTCTAGAATATGCTTGCTGCTTTGAAAAGCATGTTAAAAAAAAGAGAGAGAAAAGAGAAAGAAAAATACAGACAGAATGAAAAGAAAAAGTGGAAAGAAAAAGAAAAAGGAAAGAGAGAAAAGAATGAGAAAGAAAAAGGAAGGAAGAAAGAGAAGAAAGAAAGAAAGAAAGAAAGAAAGGAAGGAAGGAAGGAAGGAAGGAAGGAAGGAAGGAAGGAAGGAAGGAAGGAAGGAAGGAAGGAAGGAAGGAAGGAAAAGAAAAGAAATTGGGAGCCCAGAGAAGGCAAGCCACTAGCTGGGCATCACACAGTACAGCTCCCTGAACTGCCCAGGCTCTTCCAGATCCAGCATCCTGCAGCCCAGATTCGGGAGGAAGGAGAATCCTGCGCCATCCTCGGGGTACCGGCCTTGGGTGCGCCCCCAGACCTTACTCGGTGGCTCTGAAGAAGCTGCAGGTTCGAACCCCGCACAGGTAGAAGCTCTTTCCTTGATTCAGGCCAGGGCGGACGCCCGTTTTCAGCAGACAGGAAGTGCCTGGGGTCGGGACACAAAAATGGACGGCGGTGACGTCACGCAGAGCCCCGGATGTTCCCCCCAGAGCCCCCTCCTCCGCCTCTTTATTACCGTGCTCCGGACAACTCACTAGCTCCATGGCGCTCACTCCCGCAACTACTCGTTCTCCCAGGCGAGAACCTGAGCGAAAGAGCGGCCGCGCTTCCGCCTTAGGCCCCGCCCTCGTTTTGGACCAATCAGGAGACGACGTTTCTCATGCTGAACCAATCAGCGGACACCTCCCGTGATGGCTCCACCCCCCCAGAGCCCGCCCTCGTGCCCGCCGCTATTAGTCTCCGCCCCCGTTTAGAATCTATCATTAGACTCCACCTCCTCCTTTGGAACCAATCAGCAGCTGCCTTCCGAGGCCTTGTTCCGCCCTAGACACCGCCCTCATGTTGAACCAATCATTTAGAGCCTGCCCTTATTCTGAACCAATCAGCAGCCGCCTCTCAGGTCTTGCTCCTCCCCAGACTCCACCCTCGTTACGCCTTAGACTCCGCCTTCATTTCGCATTCTCAGCCAATCAGAAGCCGATTCTCTCCCCAGACCCGCCCTCAGTCAGACTCCCGAGATTTCCTCCTCCCCAGACTCCGCCCTCATTCTGAATTAATCACCAACCGCCTCCCGGTTTTTTTTTTTTCTACTTCATAGACCCGCTCCTTCCGGTGATTTTAAACTTCCCGCGCGCATTTCATAACCAATCAGAAACGAATCCCGCTCCCTTCCAACCAATCACAGGCACAGTCAGGCTGCGCGGGAAATTAAAGTGCGCGCAAGGGAGCCTGGGAAATGAAGTCCTGGCTGGTTCTTCTCTGAGGGACCTGGCTGATGGAACTGGGTGGTTTTGGGGGGTGGGAAATGGCTGACAGGATTTTGGGGTTCGCCTTGGCCTGTTTTGCAAAGCAGAAAGGCTCCCTTAGGCTCATGGGGGGTGAATTTAGTTTAGGGAGAGGCCCTAAGGGGAGCCAAAGACCTTCATGGAAGGAGAAAATGTCTGCACCCCAAAAATCCCAGCACCCCAAAATCCCAGCACTCCTTTTGTTTTTATTTTCTTTTTATTGATTTATTTTATTTATTTTCTTTTATTCTTTATTCTTTATTTATTGTTGGAGAGACCCCAGGGGAAGCTAAAGGCCTCCTCCATGGAAGGAGAAAATGGCTGTACCCCAAAAATCCCAGCACCCCAAAATCCCAGTACTCCTCCTTTGTTTTTTTTTTTTTATCTTTTTTTTTTTAATTCTTTATTTATTTTGGAGAGATCCCAGAGGGAGCTAAAGGCCTCCTCCATGGCAGGAGAAAATGGCTGCCCCCCCCCCAAAATCCCAGTACTCCTTCCTTTGTTTTGTTATTTTTGTTGCTTTTTATTTATTTATTTTATTTATTTTTCTTTTTTGATTTATTTCATTTCTTTTCTTTTTTTTCTTTATTCTTTATTATTGGAAAGACCTCAAGGGGAGCTAAAGACCTCCTCCATGGCAGGAGAAAATGGCTGTCCCCCCAAATCCCAGCACTCCTCCTTTATTATTTATTTATTTATTTTTCATTTTTCTTTATTATTTATTTGTTATTGGAGAGGATCCGAGGAGGAGCTAAAGGCCTCCTCCATGGCAGGAGAAAGTGCTGCCCCTCAAAATCCCAGCACTCCTTTATTTTTTTTTCTTTTTCTTTTTTTCTTTATTGTTTCTTTTTTTGTTTTGTTTTGTTTTGTTTTGGGGCCGAACCCGGTGACACTCAGGGGTTACTCCTGGCTATTGGCTCAAAAGTCGCTCCTGGCAGGCACGGGGGACCATATGGGGAACCGGGGGATCCAACCGCAGTCCGTCCTAGGTTAGCGCAGGCAAGGCAGGCACCTTACCTCCAGCGCCACCGCCCAGCCCCCTCTTTATTATTTCTTTATTATTTTTATTTTTCTCTTCTTTTTCCTTTTTCACTCTTATGATTATTATATGGTGATTTTTTGGGGGTGGGGTCATTTTTTAAAATAATTTTTATTTTGACCAAAGTGAATTACAAATCTTTCACAGTCATATTTTAGGTACATAGTGACATTGAATCAGAGGCATTCCCACCAACAGGGTTGTCCTCCCTTCACCCCTGTTACCAGCATGCATCCTATATCCCTCTTTTTTTGGTCTCCTGGGCTGCTAGTATAAATGGTCTCCTCTGTGTCTAGCTTGTTGTAGATTGGGTATCAATTCTGTTGTCATTGGCTTTGGATTTGATGTTCAAGTATGATCACTTTTTATTTCTACTCAATGTTCATCCGCCTGTTTGATCTTGGTACCGTCTACTATTTCCCCCTCAATTGATGGGGCAGAACAAGATGATTCAAGTTATGTGGTTCTGTTTGAAGGGGGAAAAAGAGGGAGACAAAAACCAAACAAACAAAAACCAGGAGGAGTCCATCTAGAGGTTATAGATATCAATTTAAGAGAAGAGAGGGTCAAAGGAAGAAAAACATAACAAAAATTGGTCTTCTTCCAGCAGAACCACACAACTTGAATTATCCTGTTCTGCCTCATGAAGTGAGGGGGAAAATAACAATGAACGGTACCAGGATCAAACAGCCGTAGGAACATTGAGTGGAAATAAAAAAAAAAAAAAAATAGGGGCCCGGTAGATAGCATGGAGGTAAGGCATTTGCCTTTCATGCAAAAGGTCATCGGTTCGAATCCCGGTGCCCCCTATGGTCCCCCGTGCCTGCCAGGAGCAATTTCTGAGCATGGAGCCAGGAGTAACCCCTGAGCGCTGCTGGGTATGACCCAAAAACAAAAAATAAATAAATAAATAAAAATAAAAAAATGATCAGACTTAAAAACACTGAACCCAAAGTCAACTACAACAGAATCTACAACAAGCTAGACACAAATGGAACAGTTACACTAGCACTCTGGGGGGGCAAAGGAGGGAGATATGGGACATGCTGGCAAAAAGGGGGTAGAGGGAGGACAACCCTCTAGTGGTGGGAATGGCCCTGATTCATTGTCATTGTGTAGCTTAAATATTACTGTGAAAGATTTGTTATTCACTTTTGGTCACAATGAAATTTATTTTAAAAAAATTCCTTGAGCCTCTCGCTCTATCCTGACACACATTCTGCCTGGCTGGGCTGCAAGGGAGCTGAGAAATGGGTCTTGCAGCAAATTGCAGTCTTTTGTGCTTTGAGTGCAAATTTGGTATTGTCTAGTTTTTCTGTGAGCATGAATGCAGAAGTGGGAAGAGGTTCTAAGGTAGTTCCAAGAATGAAAATAATGAGTCCTAAAGCTCAGACTCATAGTTAGAAAATAGAAAGTAAGTTAAAAAAAACTACCCAGCAGAGGAGGAACCTAGGATAGGACTGAGTTAAAAAAATAAATAGGCCTCTTTTTTTGTGGCTCTCTATTATGTGTCAAGTGACAAGAATGGTAAGGAAAATGAAAGGATCATACTGGTTGTTCTAGATCTTTTGGATTCTATATTTGATCATTTGACTTAAGTATCACTTATTTTCTCAGGTTTTTTTGTTTGTTTTTTGTTTTTGTTTTTGTTTTTGTTTTTTGGTGAGCCTAAGTTCTGAGAGAGAATTTGTGGTCTTGGGAAATTGTCAACTTATTACCTTCCTTAGGAAGAGCCCGGAACTTTTCAGGCACTTTTAAAATGTGGAATGGAGATAGCTAAAGCAGAGCTCCTCACAGCAGCTGGCAAGGGGAAATCGAGGCTTCCTCTTTCACTATACTTTAATAATGTTAAAAATCAGAAAAAGGGGCCATCTTGCCAGGAGAGAAATGGCTCAGCCCACAACTAATTTCCAAAGAATTTGACATGTGTGTCTTCCCACATAGACCAGTTTGGGCAGCCAACTCTGGACCTCCTAGGGTGGGCATTTTTATCTTTCTGCCTGAAGCCACACCTGGCCTTCTTCCACATAGAAATGGCCCGGTTCCTATCTAAACTTCATAAAACTTCAAGCCTCCAGATCATCCCAACTCCATACTCTTGTACTGCAAATGCAACCAACAACACCTAAAAATTTCATAGAACGGTTAGCCCATAGGATCAGAGCAAATCTTATGGAGAAGTTGTTTAGAAGACCATCAAGCTCAGTGAGCCTAAAAGTAATGAAGAAGGCACAAGCACCAACCAGTCCAGAAAATCTATAGAAAATGACTTTAATAGCACCATTGAAAGATACATTAATTATTATAAATTAATTCTTATTGATCTAAATTTTCCATTTACCTTTGTGTTGTAACAAATAATATAAAGTAAATTTGTTTGTGCCTGCAAGAGGCAGATTGGGATGGTGGGTAGGAAACTGGAAACATTGAATGGAAGGAAAATCGCAGCAATGTGGTGGGATTGGTGTTTGAACACTTAATGCCTGGAACAACTGCTTTAAGAACAACTTCACGGGGCCTGGGAGATAGCATGGAGGTAAGGCATTTGCCTTTCATGCAAAAGGTCATCGGTTCGAATCCCGGTGCCCCATATGGTCCCCCGTGCCTGCCAGGAGCAATTTCTGAGCATGGAGCCAGTAGTAACCCCTGAGCACTGCCGGGTGTGAACCCCCCCCCCCCCAAAAAAAAGAACAACTTCACATAAAGTTTTAAAGGGAGGAAAGGGGCCCTGGTTTGCATTGGGATTTGCACTGGGATTTGAATTGGGCTTTGTATTGCATGATAGGACCAACCCCAAGAGGGTGCTGCCCCAAAGTAATAAAGTTGAGAAAGAAGTTAAATAAAAGGGGACTGCATTGGAAATCATCACTAAATCAACTGGTTAGCAAAAGACCTTCCTTGATTTCTTGACATTTACCTAAATAGAAATGTCATCATTATTACAGCTGTTGAAGACCTGAAGGCCAAACATATGTCAGTGTGTGTGTGTGTGTGTGTGTGTGTGTGTGTGTGTGTGTGTGTGTGTATGTGTGTGTGTTAGTTTTTAAGGGAACAGTAGGCCAGATAATCTGAAATGTCTCAAAAATCTGGGTGAAAATAAATGTGGGTGTCAGGGGGATTAGGAAGAGATAAAACCTTAAAGTATCATGCTTTGGGGCCACACACAGCGATGCTCAGGGGTTACTCCTGGATCTGCGCTCAGAAATCGCTCCTGGCTTGGGGGACCATGTTGAATACCAGGGTTTGAACCCAGATCTCTCCTGGGTCAGCCTTGTGCAAGGCAAATGCCCTACCACTGCACTATCCCTTTGGCCCTAAAGTATCATTCTTTAAGCAAGTACTTACTAAATCCTCTCTAGTATGCCCAATGTGGGTTAGGTGTTGTGAACTTGAATTCTTGTTACATATAAGCACAAGAATATTTGCACACACAGTTTAAGACAAATATTCTAACCACAGGGAGTTTAATATTCTGGAGAAAACATAGCTAGAACCTTCACATAAATAATAAAAGAAATAGTACTTAAGTGGCAGGCTGTGTGGACTTTTTCTGTGTTCAGGTAATACACTTTAAAGATCTGTACTGTCTCTCAAGCCATCGGCTTTATAGTTTTAACAGTAAATTGGATAAAGACAGGGCTGAAATCGGACAGAACTTCATTATACTCCTCTAAAGTATTTCTGAGAAACAGATATAAGGTGAGCAAAATCTAAAATCAAAGATCATCTCTCGGGTTGGAGAGTTAGTACAGTGACTTTGCCTGGCACGCAGCCAACCCTGGACCAATGGTTGTTCAATTCCCGGCATCCCATATGGTACCCTGAGCCTGCCAGTAGCAATCTCTGGGGGCAGAGCCAGGAGTAACCCTGAGTAACCAAAAAAAAAAAAAA
>PVKC010051132.1:0-10459 GCA_004027635.1 Crocidura indochinensis
GTTTAGGGGCCACACCTGGCAGTACTCGGGTTATTCCTGCCTTTGTGCTCAGAAATTACTCCTGGCAGACTTGGGACTATATGGGATGCAGGGGATTAAACCTGGGTTGGCTGCATGCAAGGCAGATGCCTTAACCCACTGTGATATCACTCCAGCTCTATGTGGGTATTTATTCTTTTTTTGTTTTTCGAGCCACATCTGTTTGATGCTAAGGGGTCACTCCTGGCTAAGCGCTCAGAAATTGCCCCTGGCTTGGGGACGCCATATGGGACACCGGGGGATCCAACTGTAGTCCTTCCTTGGCTAGTGCTTGCAAGGCAGACACCTTACTTCTAGTGTCACCTCGCCTGTCCCGTGGGTATTTATTCTTATAAGTCAGGTATGCACATGGAATGTCACTACAGAGGTGTGCTAAAGTGAAAGACTTGTACTTACGGGTGGTGTAAAAGGGAGGTACAAGCTATGCAAGGGATCATATCAGAGAAAAATCAAGGTAGCTAGTTCAGATAAATTGGTGGGGAACTAAAGGAGTGAAGTCTTGGGTGAAATGTCTGTATGGAGGGTCAAGATAGAGAATAGAAGTAAAAGGTGTGAAGGGATTGCACATGTGTTTGAATTTCAGTAAGTCATAGGTAAGGATGGAAAGGGGAAACATGATTCAGACCAGCACTTGATCACCTGAATGGGGTGTTCACAGTTCATTTATGGGAATGTAAGACAACAAGAATTTACAATTCAGGGATCAAGAGTGATTATACCGTGGGTAGGGTGCTTGTCCTACATGTAGGCAATCTGGGATAAATCCCCAGCAGCCCATATGGTCCCCTGAGCACTGCCAGGTATGGTCCCCAAAGCAAATTATCTATCTATCTATCTATCTATCTATCTATCTATCTATCTATCTATCTATCTATCTATCTATCTATCTGTCTGTCTGTCTGTCTGTCTGTCTGTCGTCTGTCAGTCATTCTATCATCATCATCTACTATCTATTTATCATCTATCATCTATCTGTCATTCAATTATTGTTTTGTAAATTTTTGTTTTGGGGGGTCTCTAGGAGGGTTCAGGGGCTACTCTGGATTTGTGCTAGGGAGACCATGTATAGTTATTGGAGATTGAACCTTGGCTTTTTGATTGCAAAGCATGCACTCATCCTCTTAAGCTAGCTAGCTATCTCTGTCCCCAAAAGGATTTTTCTGTTGTCTATGAACTTTTACCATTGGGTCATTAGTTTCTCTTGTTTAGAATTAATTTTTGTTTTGTTTTGTTTTTGGGTCACACCCAGCAGTGCTCAGGGTTGTTACTCCTGGCTCTACGCTCAGAAATTGCTCCTGGCAGGCTCGGGGCACCATATGGGATGTCAGGATTCGAGCTACCGTCCTTCTGTATGCAAGGCCAAATGCTCTACCTTCATGCTATCCCTCCAGCCCTCTAGAATTAATATTTTTAAGTAGGTATAGAAAATGATCCTCATTGAAATGCAGTTTATCTGAGTTAAATTCTTGACCACCACATGGTCCCCCAACATTGTTAGAGATACAGCCCTGGAATCCTTTTTTTTTTTTTTTGTGTGTGTGGTTTTTGGGTCACACCCGGCAGTGCTCAGAGGTTACTCCTGGCTCCATGCTCAGAAATTGCTCCTGGCAGGCACGGGGGACCATATGGGGCACCGGGATTCGAACCGATGACCTTTTGCATGAAAGGCAAATGCCTTACCTCCATGCTATCTCCCGGGCCCAGTCCTGGAATCTTCTGAGCATTTCTGAGTGTGGCCCTGGAGGCCTCCAGCAGTACTGAAGTGACCCAGGTAGTTCTGACATTAGAAGGTCAAAGCAGCATTGTATCCTTGGGTCCTTGTGCTGAACTGCTACCCAGATTGACCAGGAATCAATCACTGGTGGGGTCCCAGACCTCCTGAGAGCCCTCCAAAAAATATTAAAAAAAAAAAATCAGGAAGGAAACTTTATTTCACTTTATTTACAGATACGTTTGTATTTAATAAAATTGTATTAATTTAGGTGCAGTTTAGGACATTCTGGTCCCTTAATTGATATTTTAAATTTTTTATTGTTATCCCAAAACTGTACATTTCCTTGTTAAAAGCCTCTATTCTGTGGAATCACAAGATAAATTCAGCAGCCTGACAACTCAACAGGTGGAACACATATGAGGCATGAGTTCAATCCCTGGTACCTCATCATCCCCTGAGCATTGTCAAGAGGGACTAGTCTCCAAACACAGTAGTTGTATCCTGCCCTTGTTCAAAAAAAAAAAAAAAAATTAGAATGTGTTAAATTTTGTGGGTTAAAAATGATCTTTGGGGGCCGGGTGGTGGCGCTGCAGGTAAGGTGCCTGCCTTACCGCGCTAACCTTGGATGGACCACGGTTCGATCCTCCGATTCCCATATGGTCCCCCGTGCCTGCCAGGAGCGACTTCTGAGCGCATAACCAGGAGTGACCCCTGAGCATCACTGGGTGTGGCCCCCCCAAAAAAATGATCTTTGAATTAAAAACATACCCCATTCCTAGAAATATTAAATATTAAATTACCTTGAGATACAGGCTTAAAAGGTTGTTGATAGTTGAGATTTGGTTTTATAGTATTCTAACACCCATCCTTTCACCACTTTTCACACACCTTTCCCATCACCAATTTCCACAGTTACCCTCCCACTGCTCAAATTCCCAGTCTGCCTCTATTACAGACACTTTCTATATCGTTTTCATTTTAGGCGCTGTGATTTGCAGTACTGTTGCTGAAGGGGCTTGTCATGCATATCACTTTACTTTCTTAATTCCCAGTTCTTGTCCAGAGTGATTTCCAGCTATTATTGTCATAGTGGTACTTTTCTATCTTTTTTTTGGTTTTTGGGCACACCCGGTGACGCTCAGGGGTTACTCCTGGCTATTCACTCAGAAGTCGCTCCTGGCAGGCACGGGGGACCATATGGGGAACCGGGGGATCGAACCGCGGTCCATCCTAGGTTAGCTCAGGCAAGGCAGGCACCTTACCTCCAGCGCCACCGCCCGGCCCCAGGAATGATTTCTTGAGCATAGAGCCAAGAGTAACCCCTGAGTGCTGCCGGTGTGACCCAAAAACCAAAATATAAATATATATATACATATATATATATTTTTTTGTAGAGGCACTTATCTAATGCATACTCCTAATATTCATAAAGTGGGAAATCTTTATTGTAATTCAAATTCACCTTTTAACTGTTGAAATTTTCTTGAAGATCATAGCAATTGTGACATTGTCTTCAGCCTATTTTTTTTGTTGGTTTTTGGGTCACACCCGGCAGTGCTCAGGGGTTACTCCTGGCTCCATGCTCAGACATTGCTCCTGGCAGGCACGGGGGACCATATGGGGCACCGGGATTCAAACCGATGACCTTTTGCATGAAAGGCAAACGCCTTACCTCCATGCTATCTCCAGGGCCCCAGCCCTTAAAACACTATGTGTGAGAGAATACTAATTCTCTTCTCTAACTCCCAAATTTTTTTTTGCTTTTTTGGGTCATACCCGGCAGCGCTCAGGGATTCCTGGTTCTACTCTCAGAAATAGCTCCTGACAGGCTCGGGGTACCATATGGGATGCTGGGATTCGAACCACTGTCCTTCTACATACAAGGCAAACACCCTGTCTCTCCGGCCCCTCCCAACTTTTCTTATCTTTAATATTTACTGTTTTTAAAAAAGGGTTGCTATAGTTCACTGTGGTTATATTGTATTAAATTTTTAATCCTGTAGGTGGTGCTATATTCATATTTAATTTTAGTAGGTGAAAGTTTTCTTTTTAATATGAAAGTTATCACATTTTACATTTTTTATATTTACTCAGCTTATCAAAATATATTTAGTGTACTTGCTTAACTTCTAAGAAAAATAACAATAGGAAGGTTGGTTTGGTTATTGTTTTGGGGCTTTAACTGGTGCTGCTGGGAGTTATTCCTGGCTCTATACTCATGAGTCACTACGCATGAGTAGTGACTTGGGCACCATATAAGATTCTGGGAATCGGGCCCGGGAGATAGCATGGAGGTAAGGCGTTTGCCTTTCATGCAAAAGGTCATCGGTTTGAATCCCGGTGCCCCATATGGTCCCCCGTGCCTGCCAGGATCAATTTCTGAGCATGGAGCCAGGAGTAACTCCTGAGCACTGCCGGGTGTGACCCAAAAACCAAAAACCAAAAAAAAAAAGAAGATTCTGGGAATCAAACATATCAGTCACATGCATGGCATACACCATAGTCCAGTTCAACAATGGGAAGTTTTGTATTTTTATATAATGACTTGCTAGTGCAAGAATTTTTTGAAAAAATATTGATAATGTGAATGAGGATATAGTAGTTAGCATTGCTATCCTTGGTTTTTATAGACAGGAATAATAGGTTTGGAATTTTAAGTTATTTCAGGTTAATTTTCACTTGATATCCATGAAAAGTAGGCAAGTTGGTGAAAATGAAACCCAGGTCTCAAGTTTTCATTAACTTTGTTAGTTATATTTCTTTAGATTAGAGTAGAGAATAATATAAAATGATGTTAAGATCCATTTGTAGACTAATATATGTGAAGTGAGGGGCCTACTATGATAATATATCATGATACCTCGTATCTAAATATACACCACTTTTCATTTCAGACATCGGCAATGCCAACCAATGTTGTCACAGTTACACCTATAAAACCATTGACGACTGTAACAAACCTGAAGTCCTCAAGTTTGGGAGTATCATCTATAACTGCAAATGAGCCCAAGGTCAAAACAACTGCTCAGATTAATCTTTCTCCGGTGAGCTCTCATTTTTATCTCACATAAAAACACTCTTTATAAATTTTCGTGCATTTGATTTTCTAACATTTTGTGTTTGTATTTTTATATTAGACAATGCTAGAAAATGTGAAGAAATGTAAGAACTTTCTTGCAATGTTAATAAAACTGGCATGTAGTGGGTCACAGTCTCCAGAAATGGGGAAGAGTGTAAAGAAACTGGTGGAACAACTTCTGGTAAGTTAGCACTATTAAACTCGCAAAGTCTGTAAGAATCTACTAAAAATATTATAAATGGTAAAAATATTTTATAAGATATTAGATACCCTTTTTTTTTCGGGCCACACCCGTTTGATGCTTAGGGGTTACTCCTGGCTAAGCTCTCAGAAATTGCCCCTGCCTTGGGGGGACCATATGGGACGCTGGGAGATCAAACCGTGGTCCTTCCTTAGCTAGAGCTTGCATGGCAGACGCCTTACCTCTAGTACCACCTCATCGGCCTCCAGTGCTTCTACTTTCTTTTTTTATTTGTTTTTGTTTTTCGGGCCACACCCATTTGATGCTCAGGGGTTACTCCTGGCTAAGGGCTCAGAAATTGCCGCAGGCTTGGGGGGACATATGGGACGCCCGGGGATCGAATCAAGGTCCTTCCTTGGCTAGCGCTTGCAAGGCAGACAGACACCTTACCTCTAGCGCCACCTCGCCGGCCCCGCTTCTACTTTCTTAAAGACGTGATTAAAGGAACCAGTTAAGGACACACATGTTTTGCATGTACAAGAATCCAAGTTGGTTTTAAGACTTTTTTGGGGGAGGGGGATTTGGGTTACACTCAGCAGCGTTCAGGGTTTACTCCTGGTTCTACTAGGCTCAGAAATCACTCCTGGCAGGCTTAGGGAACCATATGGGATGCTGGGATTCGAACCACCATCCTGCTGCATGCAAGGCAAATGACTTACCTCCATGCTATCTCTCTGGCCCCTCAGACTTTTTTCTATCTTTTAGATGTTTCCTGCATCTCATCCTGATCCCCTTTGATCTTTTTCTCAGCTGATGCTATTCTGGTGCTCAGGCCTTCTCTTGAATTTATGATGGGAGGTGGGTGGACCAACTGTGGTACTATCTCTGACTCTGTGTTCAGGAGTGATTGTGAGGTACTTGAGGGACCATGTTTAATAACTGGGATTGAACCTGTTGCCATGTATAAGACAAGTCTCCTATCTTTGTTTTTTTGGGGGCCACACTCATTTGATGCTCAGGGGCTACTCCTGGCTAAGCGCTCAGAAATTGCCCCTGGCTTGGGGGGACCATATGGGATGCCGGGGGATCGAGACTCGGTCCTTCCATGGCTAGCACTTGCAAGGCAGCCACCTTACCTCTAGTGCCACCTCGCCGGCCCCAAGTCTCTTATCTTCTGTGTGAACCTCAGATTCCACACTTAGTTAAGAGACTAAAATTTTTTTTTTTTTGGTTTTTGGGCCACACCTGGTGATGCTCAGGGATTACTCCTGGCTATTCGCTCAGAAGTCGCTCCTGGCAGGCACTAGGGACCATATGGGGAACCGGGGGATCGAACCACGATCCGTCCTAGGTTAGCGCAGGCACCTTATCTCCAGCGCCCGGCCCCAAGAGACTAAAATATTATTTACGTATTCATTCAGCCAGGTATTTGTTCTTTTTGCTTAGGGGATTCTCTGTAAATTCTGCTCATCAGACCCAGGGTCTAATATAGACCCTAACTTTATCACTAAGCCAGGTTCTCTTACCCTGGCTTTCTGGAATAGTTTTGTTGTTGTTCTGGGGTCACAGAGCCTGTGCTTCTGGATTTCTTCTACTCTTTTCCCAGGAATCACTCTTAGCAGTGCATAGAGAACCATATGCAAGGCAAGCACCTTCCTACTGCATCTTTGACCCCAATGATGTGAAAAGTTTGCCATGCCAGAACAAAAAAATTAAATGGAAGTGGGAGGAGAGATAGGGCAGCACACTTCCAAAGGATATTAAATAGTGGACACTGTCTTTACTTATAAACATGACTGACATACTTTAAAAATATTTATATATTTAAAAGTGCTTTCTTTCTCCCATTCTTTAGGATGCAAAAATTGAACCAGAAGAGTTTACCAGACAACTGTACATTGAACTCAAGTCTTCACCCCAGCCTCATCTTATTCCTTTTCTTAAGGTATTGTTGTGTTTTACTTTAAAAATATATTTGTGCTTGATTATTTTATTTAAACCAAGAGAATTTCAATTTAACAGCAGTTTCATGTGAAGATACTAACTAAATTAAATGCTGTTATAATCTGTAAAAAATACTCACTGGGGCTGGAACGATAGCACAAGAGGGTGCTATCTTGCATTTATCTGACCACGTTTTGATCCCCAGCATCCCATATGGTCTTTATCCCAGGAGGAGAGATTTCTGAGGAGAGAGAAAGAGAGAGAGAATTGAGAGAGACACCATCTACCCCCTGAGAGAATGAAAGAATCCGCCCCACATACCCCACCCCACCACACACAAACACACATACCAACACACACACACACAAATACACACACACACTGAATACCACTAGAACTTATTCCTGAGCATTGAGATCAGAACCTTCAACCTTCCATTCCTAATATATAGATATAAGACTTTCAGTCTTGTTCTAATGACTCATACTTGGTTAGAATAATAAGCTTTATACTGCCAATTAGTGGAAATGCTGTTAATATATGTTAATAGACATATTTTTCTCTGAGTTACTGAATCAAATAAAATTTGATGGAGAACAATAACTTTGTAAACAAAAATTTGGAAGGGATAAGAGATAGCTCAGTGGTATGAGCATCTTTTGCATGCAGGGTCCTAGGTTTATTTGTTCCAATGCATGATCCCCAAGCATCATCAGGTTAAAATATAAATTTGTGGGTTTGGAGAGATAGTACAGCAGGCAGGGCATTTGTCCTGTACATAGCCAATCTGGGTTTGATCCCCAGCAACCCATATGGTGCCCCAAACCTGCCAGGAGTAATCTCCTAACTCACTGCCTCATGAGGTCAAAATACCCTCTCCCGCACAATAAAAAAGATTTTTTTTTTTTTTTTTTTGGTTTTTGGGCCACACCTGATGACGCTCAGGGGTTACTCCTGGCTATTCGCTCAGAAGTCGCTCCTGGCAGGCACGGGGGACCATATGGGGAACCAGGGGATCGAACCGCGGTCTGTCCTAGGTTAGCACAGGCATCTTACCTCCAGCGCTACCGCCTGGCCCCCCCTTTTTTGTTTTTGAGCCACAGCCAGTGATGCTCTCTGGTTGCTCCTGGCTGGTTCAGGGAACTATATGGGATGCCAGGGATTGGATGGACGGACCCGGGTCCATCCCGGGTCAGCCACATGCAAGGCAAATGCCTTACCACTGTACTATCTCTCTGGGCCCCAAAAGAATTTATTTTGGATACTCAAGCTGAAAAGTAATTGAATTGAAATTTATAGTCATTTAAGACCTGTGAGGGGCCAGAGCAATAGCACAGTGGGTTGGGCATTTGCCTTGCACATGGCTGACCTGAGTTCAATCCCTAATATCCCATATGGTCCCCTGGACCTGCCAGGAGTCATTCTTAAGCATTGAACTAGGAGTCACCCATGAGTGCTGTTGGTGTGGACCCCACTTTCCCTCCAAAAGATATAAGATAGTGAACTAAAAATTGATCTCATAAATTATGATTTTTTAAATTTTGGTTGTTGTTTTTTGGGCCACATCCTGCGATGCTCAGGGGTTACTCCTGGCTCTACATTCAGAAATCGCTTCTGGCAGGCTCAAGAACAATATGGGAAGCTGACGATCAAGCCCAGGTCCAGCCCGAGTTGGCTTTGTGCAAGGCAAATGCCCTACCACTGTGTATCACTCTGGTTCCTTTCCCATAGGTTTTGAAATAATGAAATGAGGAAATGGCCTTTAGAAAAATTTGACTTGGACTCTAGAGCAATACTACGGTCGGTAGGGTATTTGCCTTGCACACAGCCATCACAGACTTGATTTCATCACACACCCCAATATGTCTCCCCAAGCCCTGCCAGGAGTGATCACTGAGCACAGATCCAGGAGTAATCTCTGAGTCTTGTCAGATGTGGGTGCCACACTCACCCCCCCCAATTTTTTGGCTTGCCAGTGGAGATGGAAAAGTCTTCATAGGGAGAGTGGTTTTAGTTACCTTAAGTATGGAACTAGAATAATAGCACAGTGGGTGAGATGTTTTCCTTGCATGTGGCTAACCTGCAATATCTGGCATATCAATATCAATATCTGGCATCTCATATGTTCTCCTAAGCACTGCCAGGAGTAATTTCTGAGCACAGAGCCAAGAGTAACTCGATTGCCACCATGTGTGACCCTAAAACAAAAGCAAAACAAAAATATAAATGAAAGAAACTTAAGAACATTTTTTGTTTATTTTTTTGGTTTGGGGACTCTGCAGTCAGGAATGAATCCTGGCACTGCTGGGAAACTATATAGAATGCTGAGGTTGAACCTGAGAACCTGAGTCAGCAATATGCAAGGCAGCATCCTGCCTGCTGCTGTGCTATTCCTCTGGCCTCTTGCCTGCTGTTTTATGTCTCCAGCCCCAATAAAGCATTTTTTAATTAAAAAATGTCTCTTTAATTAACAAAAATAAAGAATATATGTATACAAATGCAAGGGAGGGAGTAGATTCATTTGTTCATAATAAAGACAGTAACTTAAGGGTCAAAGCAAGAAAAAAATTTTTAAAACTCTGGTAACTACCAAAAATAACCTCTTACTTACTTAGTTCTTTTTTATATTATATCTTATATAATATAAAAAAATATATATATAAATACACACATACACACATACACACACAGACAACAGCAACAAAAATAACCAGGGATGAAAAGGCATAACTTTACTTTTAGGTTGAGTATGTATGTATGTATGTATGTATGTATGTATGTATGTATGTATGTATGTATTTATTTATTTATTTAGTTAGTTAGTTTTTTGGGCCACACTCAGCAGTGCTCAGGGGTTACTCCTGGCTATCTGCTTAGAAATAGCCCCTTGCAGGCACGGGAGACTATATGGGACGCCGGGATTTGAACCAATGACATTCTGCATGAAAGGCAAACGCTTTACCTCCATGTTATTTCTCCAGTCCATGAGTATTTTTTTTTTTTTTTTTTTGGTTTTTGGTCACACCTGGCAGTGCTCAGGGGTTACTCCTGGCTCCATGCTCAGAAATTGCTCCTGGCAGGCACGGGGGACCATATGGGGCACCAGGATTCGAACTGATGACCTTTTGCATGAAAGGCAAACGCCTTACCTCCATGCTATCTCCCGGGCCCCCATGAGTATTTTTTTAAACACAAATATAAAAAGATATGCATCAACTTAAAATGCAGTCAGAATTTAATGGGATATAACTCAGCAATAGAGTGGTTTTCTGGTATGTATTAGACCTGAGTTTTGAATCTGGAACCACCCATCCAAAAAATTAATTAAGAAATATCAAAGGAGGGCCGGGCGGTGGCGCTGGAGGTAAGGTGCCTGCCTTACCGCGCTAGCCTAACACGGACCGTGGTTCGATCCCCCGTGCCCCAAATGGTCCCCCAGGCCAGGGGCGACCCCTGAGCGCATAGCCAGGAGTAACCCCTGAGCGTCACTGGGTGTGTCCCA
>PVKC010051133.1:0-10462 GCA_004027635.1 Crocidura indochinensis
AGAAAGAAAGAAAGAAAGAAAGAAAGAGAAAGAAAGAAAGGAAGGAAGGAAGGAAGAAAAGATAAAAGAAAGGAAATATGAATACACAGAAGAGGAAAAAGAACATCTGAATATATTGCGATTTTTGTTTGTTTGTGCTTGTTTTTTTTTTTTTTTTTTGGCCACACCCTGCTCACTACTAGCTAAGTACTCAGAAATAGCTCCTGGCTTGGGAGACTATATGGGACACCGGGGGATTGAACTGTGGTCCATCCTAGGCCAGTGCATATAAGGCACACGCCCTACTGCTTGCGCCACCACTACAGCCCCTGAAAGAATTGTTGGTAGAGTTGATGCTTTTCAAAATGACAGTATTCCCAACAGCAGTGAATAAAAGTTCCTTTCTCTCCACATTCCCGCTAGCACTGCTTGTTCTCATTCTTTGTGATGTGCGACAATTCTGTGGTGAAGATGGTACTTCATAGCTATTGTGATTTGCATCTCCCAGATGATTAGTGATGTGGAACATTTTTTCATGTACCTATTGGTCATTTGTATTTCTTCTTTATGGAAGTGTCTGTTCATTTCTTCTCCCCATTTTTAATGGAATTAGATGTTGTTCATTCTTGTAAAGTTCCATCAGTGCCCTGTATATTTTGGTTATTAACCCTTATCTGATGGACTTTTGGTGAATAGTTTCTACCACTAAGTGGGTGACCTTGGTATTCTGGGTACTGTTTTCTTTGAGATGAATAAGCTGCCCAGCTTAATATAGTCACACATATTTATCTCTGCTTCCACTTGTTTAGAGAGTGCTGTTTCCTCCTTAAAGATGAATTTAGTCTCAATATCATGGAGTTTTATTTTTTACATATGTGGTGGTCTATATACCTATAGTTTTAGGTCTGATATCAAGGTCTTTAATCCATTTATATTGGACCTTCATACATAGTGTACCTGGGGGTCTGAGTTAGCTATTTTTGCAAGTGGCTTACCATTTGTGCCAACACAAATAGTTGAAGAGACTTTCCTTGCTCCATTTAGGATTTCTAGCTCCTTTGTCAAAAATTAGGTGATTGTATGTATGAGAAACATTCTCTGAGTACTCAAGCCTATACCACTGATCTGAGGGTCTGTCATTATTCCAACACCATGCTCTTTTAAAACAATTGCTTTGTAATACAGTTTAAATTTGGGGAAAGTAATGCCTCCCATATTTCTTTTTCCAAGTATTGCTTTAGCTACTAGAGGGTGTTTATTGTTCAAAGTGAATTTCAGAAGTGTTTGATCCACTTCTTTGAAGAATGTCATGGGTATCCTTAGAGAGATCTCATTAAATTTGTACAATGCTTTGGGGACTATTGTCATGTTAATGATGTTAATCCTACCAATTTATGAGCAGGGTATGTGTTTCCATTTCCACACGTCCTCTCTTATTTTTTTGTAGCAGAGTTTTATAGTTTTTTTTGTATAGGTTATTCATTTTAGTTAAGTTGACTCTACGATATTTGAGTTTGCATGGCACTAATGTGAATACAATTGTTTTCCTACTGTCCATTTCTTGCCTATCATTTTGGTGTATAAAATGGCCATTGATTTTTTGTGTTAATTTTGTAGCCTGTCACATTGCTATATGAATCTATTGTTTCTAGAATTCTAGGGAAATTCTTTTGGGTTTTTCTAAGTAGAGTATCATGTCATCTGCAAACATAGAAAGCTTGACTCCTTTTCCTATCTGGATGCCCTTTTATCTTTTTTTGCTTTTATTGCTATAGCAAGTACTTTCAGTTCTATGTTGATCAGGAACGGTGAAGAGAACAGCCTTTAATTGTACCAGTGTTTAGAGGAAAGGCTTTTAGTTTTCCTCCATTGAAAATAATCTTTGCCATTGTTTGTGGTAGATGGCTTTAACTTTATTGAGATAAGTTCCTTTCATTCCCATTTTCTGAGTGTTTTTAACAGGAATGGGTGTTGGATTTTATCAAATGCTTACTCTGCATTGATATTGATCATGTGATATTTTATTGATATGATGATGGGATTTTTTGTTTTTCTTATTGTTTATGTTTTGTAGTATGTTCATAGATTTATGGATGTTAATCATCCTTACATTCTTTTTGGGGGGGGGTTGGGTCACACCTGGCAGTGTTTATGGCTTACTCCTGGTTCCATGCTCAGAAATTGCTCCTGGCAGGCACGGGGGACCATATAGGGCACCGGGATTCGAACTGATGACCTTTTGCATGAAAGGCAAACGCCTTACCTCCATACTATCTCTCGGGCCCCTCATCCTTGCATTCTTGGGATGAAACGTACTTGATCATAATGAATGATCTTCATGAGGCATTGGATCCTATTTGCCAGGATTTTGTTGAGGATCTTTGCATTTGTCTTCATCAGGAATATTGGTCTGTAATTTTCTTTTTTGGCATCATCTCCATCTGTTTTTGATATCAAGGTGATGTTGGCTTCATAAAAGCTATTTGGTAGTGTTGCCATTTTTTTTTAATTTCATAAAGAAGCCTGGCCAGGACTGGCAGTAATTCCTCTCTAAAGGTTTGAAAGAATTCATTCATGAATCCATCCAGGCCTGGGCTTTTGTTTTTGAGCAGACTTTTGATTGCAGTTTTAATATCCTCAATAGTGATGATAGTATTTATATATGCTACAGCCTCCTTCTTCAACCATGGAAGGTTAAAAATGCCCCAAAATGTATCCATTTATTCCAGGTTCTCATGTTTAGTGGCATAGAGTTTCTCAAAGTAGTCTCTGAATACCCTTGAATCTCTGCAGTATCCGAAGTTATCTCCCATTTTTATTTTTAATACGGGGTATCAAATTTCTCTCCCTCTCTTTCTTTGTGAGTTTTGCCAATGGTCTATCAATATTGTTTATTTTTTTCAAAGAACCAATTTCTGATTTCATTGATCTTTCAGATTGTTCTTTGGGTTTCCACTTCATTGATTTCAGCTCTGAGATTTGTTATTTCCTTCTGTCTCCCTATTTCTGGTTTCTTTTGTTGATCATTTTATAATTTTTAAAGCTGCATCACAAAGCAATTCAGATATGCTCCTTTATCCTTCCTAATGTGTGCTTGTAAAGATATAAATTTTCCTCTCAGTACCACATATACTGTGTCCCATAGGTTCTGATAGTTTGTGTCTTTATTGTTATTTGTTTCCAGGAAAGATTTTATTTCCTCTTTGATTTAATCTCGGATCCACTGGTTGTTCATAGTAGGCTCTTAATTTCCAGCTGTTCTTCTTCTGTATCACTTTGTAGTTCAGATCTAATTTCAGAGCTTTGTTGTTAGCAAATATTGCCTGCATAATTTCTATCATCTTGATTTTACAAGGTATGTTTTATGTGCCAGCAAGTGGTCTATACTGAGAATCCCATGTACATTGGAGAAGAATGTGTATCCAGGTTTCTGGGGATGGAGTGTCCTATATACATATATATATACTAAACCTGAAAAGAGAAATGGTTTAGTATATTTTTGTTGGATTTAAATCTGGTTAACCTATCAAGTATTGACAGGACGGTGTTGAGGTTTCCCACAATTATTTTGTTATTATTGATATCTTTTCATATTTGTCAACAATTGTATTAAATATTTTGTTAGTCCCTCATTGGGTGCATATATGTTTAGTAGAGTTATTTTTTCCTGCTGTGTATATCCCTTGATTAGTACAAAATCTCTATCTTTGTTCCTAACAACTTTTCTGAGTATATAGTTTGTGTCATTAGTATGGTCACTCTATCGTTTTTAATTGTGTTGTTAGCTTGAATGATTTTTTCCCAGCCTTTGATTTTGAGTCTATGATTTTTCTGACAATTCAAGTGTGTTTCTTGTAGGCAACAGAAGGTCGCATTCAGTAATTTTTGGGGCATCACCCGTTTGATGTTCCGGGGTTACTCCTGGATAAGTGTTCAGAAATTGCCCCTGGCTTGGGGGGTCCATATGGGATGCCAAGGGATTGAACTGTGGTCTTTCCTTGGATAGCGATTGCAATGCAGACACCTTATCTCTAGCGCCACTTCACTGGTCCCTGGATTCAGTTTTTTGATACATTTAGCCACTCTGTGTCTCTTAACAGGTGCATTTAGTCCATTAACATTGAGAGAGATCATTGTCATTGGATTTAGTGCCATCTTTGTATAGAAGTTTGCTGTGCCTGTTGATATGTCATCAGTTTTTTTTTTAAGGCTGGTTTTGAGTCTGTAAAACTTTCTGAAATCTTGTTTATCTGTGAAGCTATGTATACTTCCTTCAAATCTGAAAGTGTGGGGGCCGGGAGATAGCATGGAGGTAAGGCGTTTGCCTTTCATGCAAAAGGTCATCGGTTCGAATCCCGGTGCCCCATATGGTCCCCTGTGCCTGCCAGGAGCAATTTCTCAGCATGGAGCCAGGAGTAACCCCTGAGCACTGCTGGGTGTGACCCAAAAAAACAAAAAACAAAAAACAAAAAAAAACCTGAAAGTGAGCTTTACTGGGTGCAGTATTCTAGGAAAAGCATTTATAGCATTCAGTTTTGTCACTATGTCCCACCACTGCCTTCTTGCCTTGAGTATTTCTTGTGACAGGTCTGCTGTAAATATCAAGGATGCTCCCTTGAATGTTATTTCCCTTTTTGATCTTGCTGCTCTCAATATTCTGTCTCTATCTATGGGATTCATCATTGTGACTAGGATGTGACTTGAGGTGTTTTTCCTGGGGTCTTTTTTTAGTTGGTACTCTTTTTGCATGCAGAATTTGGTTTCATGTATTCTTTAGCTCTGGTAGTGTTTGTGTAATGATTTTCTTGACTTTTGATTCTTCCTGGAGATTTTCTTTCTGGGTCTCTGGGACTCCAATATTTTTTAAGTTGTTTCATGAGCTTATCAAAGACTTCTATTTTTATCTGATCATATTCTTTGAGTAATTTTTCCATTGTCTGATCATTTGCTTTAAGGCTTTTGTCCAATCTCTTCTGCTGTATGGATTTGTTATGCATCTCATCTTCGAGTTCACTAATTTTGTCTGCAGTTTCTGTTACCCTGTTGCAGATATTTTCCCTTGAGTTTTTCAATTTGTCTACTGAGTTTTTCAGACCTGTTATTAGACCTATTATTTCAGTTTGGAGTTTTCTGATTTTTATCTTCATAACCACTTGATGTTTATTAGTGTTGCGTTCAACTCAATCTATGCTTTCTTTGAGTTTTGTGAACATCTTCCATATTTTTCTCTATACCTCATATCTGAGAGACTAACTAGGTAGTTGGCCATTTTCGGGTCATTAGAGTTGCCATTTCATTCTCTATGCCTGATGTTGGTTTGCTTTGTTTCCCCATTGTCATGCGTTGTGGTGGTATTCATTGGCTATGTGGAGTGGGTGGCCACGAAGTGAAGTGCAGTGATCACACTCTTTTGGCTCCACACCCTTGTGGGCGGGACAACTAACCTCAAGAGAAGCAAACCCTCAGTGAAGGATGCCAGAGAGGATCAAAGTTCCCAGTCGGAAGGAAGCAGAGCGAAGGCTCAAGATATCTGCCATGCTTAAGAGGCCCAGCCGAGTTCTAATATTTTCCTAACTTTTAAGCCTAATTTGACCAGATTATATTTAGTTTACCTATGTGTTGTTCTATATCTTTTGCTTAATTCCTTAATGACACCTTCTAAATTGACTTTGGAAATATAAATAAAATATGTCCCAAGATTTTCATCTATTCTTTACTAAGTTTTCACCTACTTCTTGTTATTATTCTACATATATTTACTTGTGTGCTTTATATTTTGTTTATAAGGATTGCCTGGAATCACATCTCTTCTTCTTCTGGTGAAGCAAATTACTTTTTTGAAGCTAATTTAGAAAATGTGAGGTAAGAGGGGGATAGTATGCAAGACATAATGTGTATATTACTCAATAAAAATAATAAGCCCTGCTCATAGATTGGCAGGATTAACAGCATAAACATGACAATAGTCCCCAAAGCTTTCTATTGATTTAATGCAATCCCTCTAAAGATACCCATGATGTTCTTGAAAGAAGTGGATCAAACACTTCTGAAATTATTTTGGAACTATAAGCACACTCAAGTAGCTAAAGCTATCCTTGGGAAAAGGAATATGGGAGGCATTATGTTCCCCACTTTAAACTGTATTACAAAGTAATAGATATCAAAGCAGCATGGTATTAGAATAGTGACAGACCCTCAGATCAGTGGAATAGACTTGAGTACTCAGAGAATGTTCCTCATACATACAATCACCAAATTTTTGATAAAGGAGCTAGAAATCCTAAATGGAGCAAGGAAGGCCTCTTCAACAAGTGGTGTTGGCACAAATTGTAAGATATTAACAAAAATAGTGATCTCAGACTCTTCTAGCTAACACCATGTACGAAGGTCAAATCCAAATGCATTAAAGTCCTTGATATCAGACCTGAAAGCATAAGGTATATAGAAAAACACGTAGGTAAAACACTCCATGACATTGAGACTAAAGGCATCTTTAAGGGGGAAACAGCACTTTCCAAACAATTGGAATCGGAGATAAACATATGTGACTATATTAAGCTGAGAAGCTTCTATACCTCAAAGGAAATAGTGCCCAGAATATCAGAGCCACGCACTGAGTGGGAGAAACTATTCACTCAATACCCATCAGATAAGGGGCTAATATCCAAAATATACAAGGAAATAATCACTATTCCTATCAAATAATGGAGAGATGAAATGAACAGACACTTTGCTAAGGAAGAAAATCAAATGGCCTAACAGCACATGAAAAAAAATGTTCCACGTCACTAATTTTCAGAGAGATGCAAATTAAAACAACTATGAGGTACCATCTCATGCATCAGAGATTGGGGCACGTCACAAAGAATGAGAACAAGCAGTATAAGTGGTGATGTGGATAGAAAGGAACTCTTATTCACTGTTGGTGGGAATGCTATCTAGTTCAACCTTTATGGAAAGCACTATGGATATTCCTCCAAAACCTGGAAATTGAGCTCCTATACAATCCAGCCATACCACTCCTAGTGAAATTCCCTAGGAACACAAAAATACAATACAAAAATCCTTTCCTCATGCCTCTATTCATTGCAACCCTATTTACAATAGCCAGACTCTGGAAACAACCAAGATGCCCTCAGCAAATGAATGGCTAAAGAAACTGTGGTACATATACACAATGAAATATTATGCAACCATCAGAAGAATTGAATTCATGAAATTTTTCTATACATAGATGTACATGGAATCTATAATGCTGAGTGAAATAAGAGGGAAAGAGATAGATGCAGAATAGTTTCACTTATCTATTGGTTTTAAGAAAAATGAAAGACATTTTTGCAATAATACTCAGATACAAAAGAGAGAAGGGTAGGAAGTTTCATCTCATGACACCACAAAGAGTGATGTTTGCAGTTAGACAAATAACTACACTGAGACCTATTACAACAATGCAAATGAATGCGGGAAGTAGAAAGCCCATCTCGAGTACAGGCTGGGGATATGGTTGTGAGTTGAGAAATTTGGGATATTGCTGGTGGGAATGTTGCCCCGGTGAAGTGGGAAAGTTGCACTAGTGAATGGAAGTGTTCTTTACATGAACAATTATGAAGAATTATGTAACTATATATATATATACATAATTATGTAACTATATATATACATATATATAGTTACATAATTTTTCTTTCTTTAATTAATATACTTATTTAAACACCTTGATTAAAATTTGATAGTATTTGGTTATATATTTGATATATATTTATATCAAATAGTTATAAATTTGATATATATTGGTTTTTGGGCCACACACGACAGTGCTCAGGGGTTACTCCTGGCGGTCTGCTCAGAAATAGGTCATAGCAGGCACGGGGGGCCATATGGGACAACGGGATTGGAACCAACCAGCTTTGGTCCTGGATCGGCTGCTTGCAAGGCAAACGCCGCTGTGTGGGCCCTGTAACAATATTTTTAAATAAAGAATTTATAAAAGAATAAAGAAGAAATAAAAAGACAAAGAAATAGAAATAAGCAAATTGTTATTTAATTGAGAACGTGGGCTTTAGAGCAACCAAGACACAATTTAAATTGAGGTACTTATACCTCTATTTTATAAAGGAAACATTCCTGCTCATGATTTTTTGCACATATTGGTAGTTGTATTCATACTGGGATATTATACATTTAAAAATAGATCCTGGTTTTGGTGGACCAGAAATCACTCTTTTGTGACTACAGATATCTCAAACATCAGAGCTCCTTAGACTATACTACATGTATAGGAAAAACACCCAAGAGAGAGCAAACTTGAGTTTTTCTAGGAATGATATATTAACAAAGAACCATGGGTGAGCCCTGAGAAGAGTCAGTTGAAATCTAAAATGAAATAAATAAATAAATAAATAAATAAGTACATTTTCTAAAATTTAATCTCAATGATAAAAATTGTATTATTTCTTATATGGAAAAATTCATTTGATAAAAATACTTATATATTATGATAAAATATTTAGTTTATTACCAGGTTATCTGATGAAAATTTTAATAAGCAATGGCATTCAATTCAATTATAGTTCACTATAGTCATATCTGCTTTTGAAATTTATTGTCTTTTCTAATCATAGTTGAAAGATAATGAAGAAAATCAAATATGTTTATAACATTTCAATTTTAATATGATAGGAAATATAATAGAAGGAATTAGATACAATACAGGTGTCAGTGACTACCTTACCTGAACATGTCCCTGGTTCACTCCTGGTACCAAATGGTCACCTAAGAAATCTCTGGGCACAGAGCTTGGGATAGCCTCCAAACAACTCAGGGCAATGCTCCCCCCCCAGTAATATAAATAATATCTAAAGAAGCACAGGAATTCCTATTGAATATGGTTTTACTTTATGACTAGGTTATCAAAGAAATTAGCACTGAAAGAGTAATTATCAGGAGGCAGAAGAAATTTCAGAGTGATCCTGGTTTCCAGTAAAGAAAATGCTATTGAAGCTCTGTTATGAAGAAGGAGGAAAAGTACATGAGGAAAAGTATGCAGCTAGTGGTTGGGAAAAAATATTGCAAGGAAGATGAAATACGTGATTAAAACCTATAATATATTTTATATTTTCTTTTAATGAATTTATGTTTTTAGGTCTATGCCTAGATTTGCTATTTTCTCTAATAAGGGTTTTGAAATCCTAATCTTCTCAAGGTCAGAAGGACAGTGGATGAACCATTGAGTACAAACCAGAAACTCAATATATGACTCATTTTAGTAACTGGAAATATTTTTGGTCTCTTAGTCTTTGAATTGATATCTCTGTAGTTTATATTAGTAAGAGGCTTATTTTGATTATCTGATTTCATGAATTTAATTTTCTTACTTTTAGGATAACTTTTTATTTCAATAAAACTTCTGGTGAATACCTTTTACTAGGGTGAATACTAGGTTTAGGAGTCAACACTTGAAAATTATTGTGATTACTGGGGTACTTTAGGTCAAAGTAGCAGTCATAGTGATTATAACAGCCATAAACATTGGATGTTTTTAAAGCTGAGTCAAGAATATTTATTGACAATTTGAACGTAGAAAGTGCAAAGAGAAGTCAAGGATAACCAACTTTATTATAAGTAAGCAGAAGCTGAAAATTGGGAGATTCAAATTCGAAGAACATAAAAAGCTTATTTTTAGATATGAATATGAATTGTCTATTAGATATCCATGTATAGAAGCCAAGTAGACACTTATATAAATTGAAAGTGGTTTAAAGGTCTGCCAAGAGGTTGAGGTACTTGCCTTGTACATAATGAACCTTGGTTCTATCCCTGACAATGTATATGGTCCTCAAGTACTGCCAGGAGAAATCCCTAACTTGAGAGCAAGGCATTATTAGATATGACAAAATCCCTCCCCCACTAAAAGAATACAGTGGTTTGATAGAGCTCAACTTGAGCTCAATTTGAAGAAAAGTCGGCAAGTATTTGTTATATACAATTCTGAACTTGTATTAAATCATTAAATAATCTTACATAGATAAAGATGATCAAATGTTCCTAAAATATTACTATGAAAAATTTGTAATTTTACTTTGGTCAAAAATAAAATTATTTAATTAAAAACTCTGCTCCAGGAAATAAGAGAGGATACGCGGAAATGGAAACACATACCCTGCTCATGAATTGGCAGGATTAACATCATCAAAATGGCAATACTACCCAAGGCATTATACAGATTTAATGTGATCCCTCTAAAGATACCCACGACATTCTTCAAAGAAGTGGATCAGGCACTTTTGAAGTTCATTTGGAACAAAAAGCACCCTAGAATAGCGAAAGCAATCATTGGGAAAAAGAACATGGGAGGAATTACTTTCCCCAATTTCAAACTTTACTACAAAGCAACAGTGATCAAAACAGCATGGTATTGGCATAAGGACAGGCCCTCAGATCAGTGGAATAGGCTTGAATACTCAGAAAGTGTTCCCCAGACATA
>PVKC010051134.1:0-10464 GCA_004027635.1 Crocidura indochinensis
CTCTGGAAACAACCAAGATGCCCTTCAACAGACGAATGGCTAAAGAAACTATGGTACATATACACAATGGAATATTATGCAGCCGTCAGGAGAGATGAAGTCATGAAATTTTCCTATACATGGATGTACATGGAATCTATTATGCTGAGTGAAATAAGTCTGAGGGAGAGAGAAAGACACAGAATGATTTCACTCATCTATGGGTTCTAAGAAAAATAAAAGTCTTCTTTGCAACAATATTCAGAGACAACGAGAGGAGAGCTGGAACCTCCAGCTCACTTCATGGGGCTCACCACAAAGAGTGGTGAGAGCAGTTGTGGAAATGACTACACTGAATGAGGGACCTGGAAAACCTGTCTAGAGTACAGGTGGGGGTGAGGTGGGTGGGAGGAAGCTTTGGGACAATGGTGGTGGGAATGTTGCACTGATTTGGCGGGGTGTTCTTTACATGACTGAAACCTAACCACAATTATATCTGTAATCAAGATGTTTAAGTAAATAAAAAAAACCTTCTGTTGTTGTATGAATGACTTCATTGGAGATACAATACTTTTCACAAATGTGTTTGCTACTGTACTTTTTCTTTTTTTCTTCCATTTTTTTGTGGTTTTTGGGTCACACCCGGTAGTGCTCAGGGGTTGCTCCTGGCTCCATGCTCAGAAATTGCTCCTTGCAGGCACGGGGGACCATATGGGGCACCAGGATTCGAACCAAAATAAAATAAAATAAAATATTACTGTGAAAGATATGTAATCCACTTTGCTAAAGATAAAAATCATTATAATAAAAAATCTACCTGCAAGATGGGAATGAAAGAAACCATTCTTTTTTTCTCAGTTTTTGGGCCACACCGTTTGATGCTCAGGGGTTACTCCTGGCTAAGCACTCAGAAATTTACCCTGGCTTGGGGGGGGGGCCATATGGGACGCCAGGGGATCGAACTGCGTTCCTTCTTTGTCTAGCGTTTACAAGGCAGATACCTTACCTCTAGCGCCACCTCTCCAGCCCTGAAAGGAATCATTCTAAATATAGTTAAGGTCATCTACCTTATCCTCAATGGAGAAAAACTAAAAGCCTTTCCTCTAAATTCTGGTACAAGACAAGCCTGTCCTCTCTCACCACTCCTGTTCACCATAGTACTGGAAGTACTTCCTATAGCAACCAGGAAAGAAAAAAATATAAAGGGAATGCAGATATAAAAGGAAGAATTAAGTTTTCACTGTTTGCAGATGACATGATACTCTACGTAGAAAACCCTTGAGACTCTACCAAAATGCTTCTAGAAATAATAGATTCATATAGCAATGTGGCAGGCTACAAAATTAACACATATAATCCATGACCTTTTTATACACCAATAATGATAGGGAAGAAATGGACATGAATAAAACAACCCCATTCACATTCGTGCCACACAAACTCAAATATCTTGGAGTCAACTAGACTAAAAGTGTGATAAACCTATACAAAGAAAATGATAAAACCCTGCTCCAAGAAATGAGAGAGGACATACAGAAATGGAAACTTATCCTGCTCATGGATTGGCAGGATTAACATCATTAAAATGGCAATACTTCCCAAAGCATTGTACAGATTTAATGTGATCCTTCTAAAGATACCCATGGCATTCTTCAAAGTGGATCATGCACTTCTGACATTGATTTGGAACAATAAACACTCTCGAATAGCTTGGAAAAAAGAAATACTGGAGTCATTACTTTCCCCAATTTTAAACTGTATTACAAAGCAATAATTATCAAAACAGCATGGTATTGGAATAAAGACAGACTCTTAGATCAGTGGAATACATTTGAGTACTCAGAGAATGTTCCCCAGACATACAATCATTTTATTTTTGATAAAGGAGCAAGAAAACCTAAATGGAGCAAGGAAAGCCTCTTCAAAAAATGGAGTTGGCACAACTAGCTGACTGTTGCATTAAGCCCTTAAGGATAGACTTGGATGGTGGATGGAGGCCTTTGTTCTTAGGCCCTGGCAACGTGGCTCCATTCCCCATTGACCAGTGGGTAATCATCTTCAGGTAGTCGCGGTGGGAATCAAACTCACTCAGACAGGCTTTATTTCCCTGGCCATCACTTGTGTGGCCTATATCATAAACATATTTAAGCATTCAGCCATTCTTAGCTTGTTCTGCATCTTAGCTTTACCTCTCCATGCTGGCCAAAGACGAAAAGACCCCAATCCCTTGGCCCAAAGGCCTTATGTAACTTTCCCAAGACCACTCCCAGGAATAGGCGGGATCTTGCAGGTAAAGATACACGTAATATCTGCTTCCCAAGATCCCTCCCAGAAGTGGGCGGGTCTTAGGTAGATACACCTAAATCCAGGGTGGAGTCAGTGTTGGCCATTTGCAAAAAAGCAAACTCAGACCCCCAGCTAACACCATGTAAGAAGGCAAAATCCAAATGGATTAAAGATCTTGACATCAGACCTGAACCCATAAGGTATACAGAACAATTCATAGGTAAAACACTTCATGACATTGAGACTAAAGGCATCTTTAAGGAGGAAACAGCACTCTCCAAACAAGTGGTAGCAGAGATAAACAAATGGGAATATATTAAGCTGAGTAGTTTCTGCACCTCAAAGGAAATAGTGCCCAGTTACAAGAACCACACACTGAGTGGGAGAAACTATTCACCCAATACTCGTCAGATAAGGGCTAATAGAAATTTACAAGAAAAAATATCGAATCCCATCAAAAATGGGGAGAAGAAATGAACAGACACTTTGGCAAAGAGGAAATACAAATGACTAAAAGGCACACAAAAAATACCACATCACTAATTATCAGGGAGATGCAAATCAAAACAACTATGAGGTACCATCTCATGCCACAGAGATTGATGCCCATCACAAAGAATGGGAACAAGCAGTGTTGACGGGGATGTGGAGAGAAAGGAACTCTTATTAACTGCTGGTGGAAATGCCTTCTAGTACAATCTTTATGGAGAGCAATATGGAGATTCCTCCAAAAACTGAACATTGAACTCCCATATGACTCAACTATAGCACTCCTAGGGATATTTTTAGGAACACAAAAATACAATACAAAAATCTCTTCCTTACTCATTACAGCATTATTTACAATAGTCAGACTCTGGAAATAGCCAAGATGCCCTTCAAGAGATGAATGGCTAAAGAAACTGAGGTACATATACACAATGGATTATGCAGTCATCAAGAGAGATGAAGTCATGTAATTTTCCTATACATGGATGTACATGGACTTTATTATGCTGAGTGAAATAAGTCAGAGGGGGGAGTGATAGATGCAGAATAATCTCACTCATCTATGGGTTTTAAGAAAAATGAAAGACATTTTTGCTATAACTCTCAGAGACAAAAGAGATGAGGGCTTGAAGTTCACGACATAAAACTCACCACAAAGAGTGGTTAGTGCAGTTGGAGAAATAACTACACTGAGCACTATCATAATAATGTGAATGAATTAGGGAAGTAGAAAGCCTATCTACAGTACAGATGGGGTGGGGAGAAGGGAGATTTGGGACATTGGTGATGGGAATATTGCACTGGTGAAGGGGTATTATTTACATGACTGAAACCGAACTACACTCATATTTGTAATCAAGCTCTTTAAATAAAGATATTAATAAAAACAAACAGAAAACGATGCTATTCAACTATGGAAAAGAAAGGAAGTTTTCTTGTAAGTTCTACTTTAACTTTACACTCAAAACATTTGAGGAGTACAATATTTAACCATATAAATTGACAATGCTTGAGAATATTTGATCTATACTAAAATGGCAATTTAAAATGTTTTGACTTAACAGCATAGGTTAAGCAGTATATGGGTGATAAAAGATTGCTTCCATCTCCATTCATTTTTGCCACGTCAGTTGAATATAATTACTAGGCATTTTTAATATATTTTCCATAAAGAGTAAATAATTGGCTTCCAGTAGATTCCTCTTAAGTGCTGAAAGCTATTCTTCCTTGAGAAGGTGAAGCATTCCTTCTGGTAGCAATTTTGTGATATTAAACCCCTTGATATTTAAAGATAAGAGGAACTTTGGTAGGAAAATTTTTTTTATTTTTATATGTCTGGATATGAGTGTTGAATAACCAAGAATATTTACATAGATGCTAGAAGGCAGACATCTCTGAATATGGTATTTATGGCAGTGGGAGACTGCCAAGCTTCATGAAAACTGAGTAGAAAGGAACACAGGTTAGGAATTGTCATGGCTTACCCTTTGGTGGCACCCAAATTCATGGAAAATAGTTAAGGATTAAACATGTGGATATGTTGAAGGTGTGTTCTTCTCTCCACTTTTCTTTGAAGCATGCTATGGTTACTCCAATCCTGTTTTCCTCTACAAGCTCCACGAAGTCCAGGAGTACATTTGTATTGTCATCATTAAATACTGAACACTTAACATATCACTTGGCCAAAAAAATAAGCCTCTATATAAAACAAATAAAATCAGTGGACTGTCTTTCCTAAAAAAAAAAAACTGTTTCCATGAGGGTTCATGGAAGTCTTTTCCAAGAATGTATCATGTTCTGCATCTGTCTGAGAATGTCATTAAGTGCTGCATGTGCTTGTGGTCAAACACCAAATCAGCCCTAGCTCTCTGAAAAAAGAAGTCAAAAGTAGGATAGGCTAAGGACACAACTTCTCTATAGTTCACAAAAGATGAGTATGGTTCAGAGCTCTACTGAAAGATGACTCGAAAACAACTTTATCTACAGCAGGAATAATTTACATAAGCCTTCCCATGCACTTTGTTGAAAGGAGAAAATGTGCTTTCCTTCTCAGAACATCTTTTTTAGGGGGATACCTGGGAGCCACACCTGAAAGTGTTCACGGCATATTCCTGGCTCTGTGCACAGGGATTATTCTTGGTAAATTCAGGAGACCATAGAGAATGCCAGGAATCAAATAGGTAGAAAAAGTGCTAGGCAAATGCCTTATCCTCACTACTATCATTTTGGCCCCTCTCAGAGCATCTTTCAAACAAGAAGACTTTAATGGGCATGTGGGCAATCTCCTTTCCTTCTATGGTCATGAGTTTTCCCATATGTATGAGGGGGCAAGTTTTGGACCCTATGGTCTCCATAGTTTCTTCCAAATAGTTAAGTATTTAAGAAAGATGAAAACAGCTATAAAAGTGATATCCTTGAAGATTAAGAATTTATTAAGGAAACTATTAAGGAAATAGTTTCACTTGACCAGCCACATCCTGACATTTTAATGATTATAAACAGACACTTCTCTATGGGGTTTGTCCTTCTCAAACCCCATAGTTCTGTCTGGCAGCCCTATTCTGACCATTTTTATTTTCTTTTAATAAGGTTAACCACACTTGTAATTGGTATGTAATTAAATGATAAAAGGAAGTATGGGGTCAAAGTTTCCACTAGAGTAGAAATCATTCAGTTCCAGAGCTGCTACCAGCTACCTTCGACCTCTGCCCTCACCACTGTAATATCTGGCCTTGGAATCTGAACTGGTGCTCCTGTATGACCTCATTGTACACCATTTGTCTCTGAAGATCTCCTAGTAAAGCCTCCTGAATCCTGATCTTTCTGTTTTCCACCATGTTCAAAGTGGTAAGTGAGGATTCATGTCCCATCCCTGCCACCTAAGTCCTGCCCGTGTCCCATGGTCCACCTGAAATATTTCCCACACCAAAATCTGGTGAGTTCCTTTAATATTGAGACTGCCTCAGAACTAGGCACACAGGGATTTGTAGTAAAGGTTACTGTTTTTCAACATCATCTCTGCAAATGTTTGGGATTCCTAATTTTTTTCCTCAATGGCAGACCTACATTATAGTCATCTCCATATCAATTTTAACCTGTTTTCTTACAAGTACCACTCAGTTTTGTCTCTTTAAACTCTGTTTCTTACCTGACTTTGCCAAATCTGGGTCATTTCCATTTCACTTCCCCAAGCTTCAACTTCCCCATCTAGCTGAGAATTGGGTAATGAGCTTAGTCTATGTGAGATGTGGACAGAGAGCTGGCTAATTATAAAAGAGTATATCTAAGTCCCAGCATATAGAAGAAAATTAGGGTACTGCTTTCAGGCCCAAGAAGAGTCCATGCCCCTAAACTGAATCTCCCTATACCAAATAAAACCCCAAATATTTTCCCGTCAAGAGTAATTCAAGAAAATGCTGTCCTGTGTAAGATGGAGGAGGGGATAAGGGCAACAAGGTCACCTCTATCTCTAGTCATTGTCTCAGAGGTCTGGATACCAGATTCAAAATGGAGTAGAGAGACAGAAGTGAGGCAAGTAAATCTCAAGAATGGCTTAATGTGCCAGGAAAAGCATGGCCTTAGAATGGCAGCCCCTCCCCTGTCCTCCGTCAGACTTGTCAGATGACACATCCAGACACATATGGCAACATAGAGAGCAGAATCCTACCAGAGAGGGACTCCTAGCACGAAACACTTGAGTAGAAATCTGGCATGTGTGTTTTTGAGATCCATGCCAATTTCATTTCCTATAAGGAAATACAACCTTGTGGGATAATTAGATCTTCTTTAAGTACACAATCACATATTGTTTATCCAACAAAATTAGATGTGGTCCCTGTGAATATGGACAGAAAAATAAAAGAGACCTCCTTCTTCCGTCCCTCCTCCTCATTCTACCTGCCACACCACCCAGCTGGATCTCATTACCCTGTCAGGCCAGGAAAAGCCCCAGTTCCAGCTTCACTCCCATCCAGCTGGCTCCTATTGCTCACACAGTTTTGTGCACTCAAATTGAATGCCTCTCAGTCAAAGAATGTCTGGATCCTTGCTAACCTGCCCCTCTGCCAGTCTGCTACTGTCATGAAAAGTTCTTCTCAGACATGCTTATTTGTAAAAAAAAAAGGCACTTAGAAAAGAGTGACTATTTTTACTTGTGTCCATCAAAGACTTTCTCACTCAGAAACATGCCAGTTTTGAATGGAGAAATGGATGAATGGAAGCAATGCCTGTGCCCTGTGGGTTTCTTGAAACGAAAAGTTTAGCCCTGACTTAGCCTATGGTCCTTTGCATTTCCCAGATCCAATCCAGTCAGGTAACAGGGAGCAGAGTCAGCCTGACTTGGGGCACCCCAACAAAGCCAAGCCACTCTTTGCCAAGGCTTCAGCCCATCAAAGGGGAATTCTCAACCAGGGCATCTCAAGGAGTGAGGAATTAGGTTTGAGAATGAAAAATATCTCTGGAAACCATGATTGGCCATTTCCATGAAAACCTTATTTTTGCTTGGGTTGCAAAAGTACTGACCAGCATGGTAAATTCAGCTCCCCTCAAGAACCTGTCCCCCACCTACCCAAGGAATAGCACCACATTCCAAGGCCACATAGCCTTCACAACTCTCAACCATGGCTGTATAGCCAAAAAGGGGCTAGACAGGAAGAAGTGCTACAAAAGAGTTTTAACTTCCCAATCTTTACTGGAGTAGTGGGTAAAAATGGCTTTAAGGAAGTTAATGCATCTTCACATAAAACAACCTATTTCTCTTATATGAGTACCCCAAGAGAGATGTTTCATCCTGGGCAGAATGTTCTAATGTAGTTTCCTTTCCACTGTCTGATAAACAGTTTGGTTCTTTTGCCTAATAAGTATCTCTCTGTTCTTTACCAATAAAACTTCCACTTCTCACTTACTGAGAAGGCAAGAGGGTTAGAGATGGAAATGAAGTGAATGAGGCCATTCTACCCTCCCACAGGCACAAAGCAGGGAGCTGGTGGGCTGGGTTATCAGGGAGGTAGACTTGAGGTAGAATATTCTCTGAAATGAAGAGGAAGTTGTGTGAGCTAAGAACACATTCTCCATATGATCTGTCCTTTAAGCTCGTGTGGTAATTTTTCCTTTGAGTTTGTCTCTGAGTTAGAATAACATGTGCTTGGCAGGTTGTTTACAAACTTTGTAGATCTCTCTTTTTTGTGTGTGTTTTTTCTCTATCCTCTTTCTTGCCCCCCTTTCTTTCCCTGTCTTGTGTTATTTTCCCTTGCTTGACTGAATTTAAACAAAGAAGCTCATTCTGCCTGAGAAAAAAAGAAGAAAAACATATCTCCTCTCATTTCCATACTTTTCTTTTTTCTCCTGGCCTCACCCATTTCTGCAGGGTGGGGTGGGCCTGCAGAAACATCACACATAAATCAGGATTTGGGATGCTATTGTCCACATGTCCACAGAAACCAGTTCTGAAGTACAGAAAAAGTCACTACTTTATAAATACAAGCTTTCTGCTTAGATCCTGTGAGGGTGTAGGAGGTAAAAGACCATCTAAAGGAGATGTGGGATTGTGTGAACAGAGAGACCAGGTGTACCATACCAGGGTTGGTCAGATCACACCTAGCAGCATCTCTACCTCGGATCTTAATTCTACTTGGACCTTCTATTTCCTCATTTTCTTTTTTGACCCCAATACACATTCTAGACCATTCAGGCCACTCTCATTATCACACTAAGCACTTGGTTTCTAGAAAACCAATTCATCACCTCTGAGAACTAGATGAGATTCCTCTAAAACTACCAATTAACTCTGAAGACCCCGTTTCCCTCTACAAGTCTGTGGTTATGTGGGTAGGTAGCTTGGGAGACACAACTTAGGTTGGAATCTAGCTTTACCACTCAGTTGTTAGGCGTGTTTGTTTGTTTGTTTGTTTGTTTGTAGACACTCTCAACAGTGTTCAGGGCTTGTTCCTGGCTCTGTACTCAAGGATCAATTCTAGGGAGACAAAGAGTACAATATGCAGTGCTAGGAATGAAACCAGAGACTTCAGTATGCAAGCTAAGTGACTTTCCTGTTGAGCTATTTCTCTAGACCCTTATTTGTCAGATTTTATAGAAATAATTTTTTGTCATTGAGACTTGGTTTCTTTTCTGTTCTTTATACACCTCTTGCATTTATCATTCCCCTCTTAGTCTCCTTTGAAGAACCCCTACCCAAACACATATATACACATACGTACAACCTGTCAGTGCCATTACATTCTAGAACCCTGATAAGAAGAGTCCAGTGGACAATGAGAAGAGTAAGATAACCAAGAATATGAAGGGGATGCTAAATATGAAACATGCAGAATGAAATTCTAATCTTCTGTTTATGTGATCAGAAGGCCAAAGGGATCAACCACCCAATTAGGTGGCCTGTCTTCCACATCTATACAATTGAATTGCTGACAGGTATGTGAGAAAATAACTGCTTTTCAAAAAAACTGATCATGTTTTTACCACTTTCTTGTTTTTTTTTTTTTGAGAGCAGTTCATAGAATCATTTATTTGGATTCTCTGCTTTTCTCAGCATTATTCTATTCCTCCCAGCCCTGAAACTGCCTAGATATTCAGTACAGTGCTCCACTGCCAACCTTAGGCACTAACAAGAGAATTAATCCTCAAGCTTCTAGAGGGTTCTTGGGGGGAATGCAATCTTCTCCTATAAAAAAATGAAGCAAGGTAGACCCGAGAATGCATGTGGGCACTGGAAATAATTTAAAAGGACTATGAGTGCTATGTATTTGACCATATGCACCAGTACAGGTGTAGAAGCATTACCTTTATCACTTCAATATTTTTGGGAATGTTAGACCCTCCATTAAGCTGCCCGTGTCTCAGGGACAGGGTTGAGGGTACTCACAATTGTGAGCACCTAATTCCACTTTGGAATTTTCTCAACATCTCTGTAAAATCATTGAATAAATGTGATCTTTCTATATTTTTTCAGATAAGAACCTAACAGAATGACTAGATCATACTTATATTGTAGACTCACTATCAGTGAACAAAATTCAGATGATTCCCAAAATAAAATTTCCTGTCTAGAGATCAATGGAAATAGGTTTTATACACTGGTTGCAGTGATGCAAAATGTGTATGTTTATAGTAAATACAATAAGATGTTAAAAATGAAAATCACTTGAATATTATAACGAGAGGTGGTTGACAGTGCCAAAAACTTTCTTATTTATTTACTTATATTTATTGTGGCCAAAGTGAGTTACAAATCTTTCATGGTTATATTTAAGGTACATAGTGGCAATGAATAAGGGGCATTCCCACCACTAGTGTTGTCCTCCCTCCATCCCTTTTCCCAGCATGCATGAAATTTCTTTGTTCTAATAATATCTTTTTTTTAAACACATCACAAACATGAATGTAGTTGGGTTTCAGTCCAAAATGAACACACCCCCTCACCAGTGCAACTTTCCCATCACCAATGCCCCCTCTCCCACCCACCCTTGCCTGTATTCAAGACAGCTTTCTATATTCCTCACTCAATGACATTGTTATGATAGTTCTCAGAATAGTCATTTCTCTAACTTCACTCAACAATCTTTGTGGTGAGCTTCATACTTTGAGCCTGTCCTTCCGGTCCTAATATCTGGGTATTATTTCAATGTCTTTAATTTTTCTTAAAACCAATAGATGAGTGAGACTATTCTTTTTTTTTTTTTTGGGTTTTTGGGT